>JAJMGX010000023.1:0-223408 GCA_030565865.1 Yamadazyma friedrichii | reverse complement strand
TTCTGCACCAGCTAGCGGCGGATTATTTGGTTCCAAACCCGAAGAAAAGAAAGATGATAAACCAGCTTCAAGTGGATTCTCATTAGGTGGTTCTGCACCAGCTAGCGGCGGATTATTTGGTTCCAAACCCGAAGAAAAGAAAGATGATAAACCAGCTTCAAGTGGATTCTCATTAGGTGGTTCGGCACCAGCTAGCGGTGGATTATTTGGTTCCAAACCAGCAGAAAAGAAAGATGATAAACCTGCTAGCGGGTTTTCATTAGGCGGCTCAACTAGTTCAACATCAGGGGGGTTATTTGGAAGTAACCCAGAAGAGAAAAAAAACGATAAACCAGCCACTGGTGGATTATTTGGAAGTAAACCAGAAGAGAAAAAAGATGATAAACCAGCAACTGGTGGATTATTTGGAAGTAAGCCAGAAGAGAAAAAAGATGATAAACCAGCCACCACTGGATTTTCATTAGGAACCACAACTAATAGCGCCACCACTGATAAAAAAGATGAAAAGCAACCAGAAACCTTGAAACCTACCAAAATTGAACCAATAGAAGTATCAATCGATAATAAAACTTTAGATGACTTGATAAGTAAATGGAGTAAACAATTAAGTGTTACATCGAACGTTTTTGATAGTTATACTACTAAAGTTAAGACTTGGGATCAAGATTTAGTTCAAAGTAGCGAGGAAATAAGCAAATTATACCAAGATGCTTTAGAAGCAGAAAATTTACAAAGCCAAATTGATCAACAATTAGGGTTTGTTGAAAGTCAACAAGATGAATTGGAAAAATTATTGGATAATTATGAACAGCAAGTTGATACATTATTGAATAATATTGAAACTAATAATTTTAAAAATGATAATTTATTAACGGGTACCACAACGGCCACCAATGCAATTTCTAATAACTCAACCATCAGTGGATTAAGTGTAACAGATAAATTAAGAGAGAAAGCTTATCATAATGCAGAAGTATTAGATGAAAGATTAGGTAATATGGGCGAAAATTTAACATTATTAATCAATGAAATTAATTCAGTTGGTGATATCTTCAACAAAAATTTATTAAAAGATTTTCAAAATAACTCAAAGAATAACAAAGACGAAAATTCAATCGAAGAAATTTTAAAATTGTTGAATTTGCATTTAGAAAACTTAAAATACGTTGAAAAATCTGAAGATGTTTTAAAAGAGAAGTTGAAAAAACTTGAAGATAAAAAGAGGTTATCAAATTAGAATTGTACTGTAATAAATATAACAAATAAAATACATTAATTGATCAATGATCTCTAAGTGCTTTAATTATTACACCACATATACCAGACTCGCCATCTCACCAAAGTCCCTCTTTTCTTTTTCTTTAGTACCATGGTATATATTCAAACAACACAAATTTTAACTCAATTATTTTTGCAGCCCAAAATTACCCCAGCTATTGTTCTCACATGCTGAAAAATGAGAGTCGATATAAAGTTCATTGAGCCTCAATTGAATTTTGATCTTTAATAGCAATTCCAGGCACTTTAATCCAGGATTACATACAGACAGCTTAAGTAACGTAGAAAACAACAAATATGGGACCTCCAATTTTACAAATGGTTAAACTTTTATTCGACCCTGATGTTTCAAAAAAAATAATTTTACAATTAGCTTATAAGCAAGCAAAAGCAGTAGGGTTTCTCAAGATTTTATCAGCTTTATTAGGTGCAAGTATTGTGGGAGCATCAACTATTATAAAAATTCCACAAATCAAAAAAATTTTAAATCCTAAATTATTGCAAGATAGAATTAAAGTAGCAGAAGGATTATCATTAAATGGGATTACGTTAGAGTCGTTTAATTACTTAATTCATGTATTATACAATAAAAATAACGGCAACTCCTTTTTAGGCTACGGAGAAGTTGCATGTTTAGGTATTCAGAATATTGCCATTATTCTTTTGATTTCCTATTATAACAAAAGATCAGATTTAGAGATTACAACGTTCAGTGACAAACAAAAAGTCCATGAATGCTTAAAATCGTTGTTAAATCCAATTGGTCTTATTATCGGTACCATTATTGTTTTCGATAAAGTGTTGCCACAATCAGTTGTTAACGGTTTACAAGTTTTCGGCATACCATTATCAATTATTTCAAAATTACCACAGATCAAAAAGAATCATGAGTTAAAGTCAACTAGACATTTATCCAATGTCACGGTCGGTGCCAACGTGTTAGGCTCATTGTCCAGAGTGTTCACTACTGTCCAAGATTTTAATAAATTAGGAAGAGATTATGTTTTGTTAACTGGTTACAGTGTGTCTTTCATTCTTAACTCCATTGTTGCTGGCCAATGTTATTTTTATTCTAGACAACAGGATGACGAACAAACCTCCAAGAAGAACCAATAGCTGCCTCTTGCCAACTTCGTAGCACTGGCAATTTAAGTAGACGTAGAATAGATATATTTTGATATTTTTATCGGTTACTCTATCTAGCAAAAATATGCGATCGTCTGAGATTTGTCAGGTAAATGTGAAAAATTCCACAGAGACCCATTCGAATAATTTAAAGAAATGGTTCATACAGCTGAATTCTTACCACCCAGTGGTACTTCGATTAGTTCTATTTTACAAGGTGGATATAATCATCCATTATCTAGAGAATGGCAACATAACCGTCAATTAACTAAAAATATGTTCATTTTCCCTTTATTCGTCTCAGATGAAGATGACGAAGAAACTGAAATGGTTCATTTACCAAAAATGAAAAGATTTGGTACCAATAAGGTCGTCAACTATGTAGATAGTTTAGTTAAAAAAGGGTTAAGAGCGGTTATTTTATTTGGTGTCATTAAAGATGAAGATAAAGATGAAATTGGAACCAAAGCAGATGACCCAGAGGGCCCAGTGATTAGGACTATTAAATTGTTGAAAGCCCATTTCCCTGATTTATTTATCATGTGTGACGTTTGCCTTTGTGAGTATACTAATCATGGACATTGTGGAGATTTATTAGAAGATGGAACATTAAACAGAGAGCAAAGTAGTTTAAGATTAGGTAAAGTTGCGGTTAATTATGCAAAAGCGGGTGCAAATTGTGTTGCCCCATCAGATATGGTTGACGGTAGAATTAAAGATATCAAGTTAGGTTTAATTCAAGAGAATTTGGCTCATAAATGTTTATTAATGTCATACGCAGCTAAATTTTCTGGTGGATTATATGGCCCCTTTAGAGATACCGTTGGTAGTGCACCAAGCCATGGTGATAGAAGATCTTATCAATTACCAATGGGCGGTTCAGGTTTAGCCCGTAGAGCATTATTGAGAGATATGGCAGAAGGTACCGATGCAGTCATTGTTAAACCTTCCACCTTTTATTTAGATGTTATAAAGGATGCTTCAGAGATCTGCAAAGATTATCCAATTTGTGCTTATCACGTTAGTGGTGAATATGCCATGTTGCATGCCGCTGCTGAAAAGGGAGTTGTTGATTTAAAAGCTATTGCCTTTGAAAGTCATTATGGGTTATTAAGAGCTGGGGCAAGATTGATTATTTCTTATTTCACTCCAGATTTCTTAGATTGGCTTGATGAATAAATTGCTCATCACTACTTTATGAATTGTCCATCGTTGACCAGGACACACTATATATTGAGACAGTATTAAAACGAAAAAATGTAAATAGAATGCAAATTTGTATGAATTAAATGGTGATCTATCAATCTATGAATATATTAATGGGTATTAAGCAGCAATGGGGTTGGATTGTTTATCCTTTATCTTATCATTTGAAGTCTCCTCTATCTTATCATTTGGAACATTTGGTAGATCAACTTCCTGTTTAATTTCATGGTGTGGAGTATCAGGTAATGCCACCTTGGGTTCTGCATTTTCTTCCACCTCCGCCAGAACACCATTGATTTGTTTGTTTAACTGTTCAAACTCTTCATCAACTTCCACTTCTTCTCTATTACTTAAACTACCCGTACCCAACAAATCAGAAACTTCATCAACTTTTAATCTTTGATCTTCCAAATCGTCCAAAATTTTATCGATCTTATCCACACTCATTTCATTATTTAACTTGGTTAATAGTTTGTTACCTTCATTTAACCCATAAATTACATCCTTTTCAATTAATTTAAATTCTATGGTACCAATTAAGTTTTCTAAATTATCCAATTGTTCATAATTTTTGGCAATAATTGTTTGCTGATGTTTCTTGGATCTTAAATAGAATGTTGCCTTTTCCTTATCATTGTTTCCAATAGCTTTTTTGGCTAAATCGGTTTGTCTTTGAATAGTGATGTTAATTTTTTTTTGGTATTGCTTTAGTTTATCTCGTTGTTGCTTCATTTGAAATATCGCTTTATCTTGAGCCGTTATGGTGGGAGCGGAAGGTCCTTGTCCCATACCGTTATCTGTACAATTATCTAGTTATCGTCGTTACTTAACGATGCCAATACACTGGTCTACAATCTAACCAATACTACAGATAAGCACTGATTTCTCAGTCTCAGTCCTGTCTCCCTTTGGCTCTCAATCTTGTGCAGTTTGTCGTGGTGGATGTTGGTGGCGGGAGTTTGTCGCGGAGGCATTTGTCGCACTGTCACAGATCCTCAATTACTGCAAAAAGATAGTTTGTAAACATCTTTAATTACAGTCCCTAAAATCGACAATTATTTTGAATATTTTCAATTTCATCTTAAAGAACCGTAGCAATACCTAAACTAGGGAAGTTAATAGCAAATATTCCATCGAGCTATTATTCTAGCGAAATTTTTCCAGTGTTTTGCAGGCTTTCTTTTTTTGGTAATCGTATTAAGTGACGATTGACAAATTCATCATTCAGATTTTAACCATCTTGATTTAATTTTCATTTTATTTATTCTGGACAACAGGTGAAGGTTACAACGCTTTTGTATTCAGCCTTGTTTCATATTTGTTCAAGAATTATTCCTTTTAGTTACAGCCGTAACGGTAGATATAAGTTTTTTAGAGAAATATCGTGAAGCACCAGACAACCATTGTATTATAAAAGAACATTTACAAACACTACCTTTTGCTTTTCATTCTTATAGACGTTCATTCATTGCATTTATAGACAATTGCCTTTTTTATTTGTACAGTTAATTTCAGCATTCCTTTTTTATAATTACTAATTTTTAATGTCAACTGCAATTTTAGGATCTCCTTCATCATCATCGCCAATTAAGTCCAATGATTTTAAATCAAATGATAGCCTAAAAAAGAAAAGACTTTCATCACCGAAGGATAGACACCCTTCACCAAATAAACGGTTACATTTAAAAAATATGAGTCCAAATGTTTCCAATAAAACTATTTACCTCAATTTTACACCAAAACAACCAGAGAAGTATTTAAAACCTCATGCAAGAGATGCAGTTCATAAAAGACCAACTTTACATAGACCCGTATCCAATAAAAGGTCCCAAAGTACAATAATTGGTAAAAGACCAACCTTAACATTATCACCATCAAAACTATCATTAAGAAGAACCAACTCATTTAATGATAATGCAATTCTTAATAATAATAATAACAACAACAACAACAATTCCACCGATAGGTTTATTCCCTCAAGACATAATTCAATTACGGGAAAACTACAAATTAATAATATTAACCCTCATCCAAATGCATCACCACAAACGCATATAAAACATCAAACATCAAAAATTTACCAAAAACATGTTGCTGATGCTTGTGGATTAGAAATGAACTCAAGAATTTTGCAATTTCAACCCTTACCTCCTGATAGAAAAAACCCGATTAATTTATTCAATAATTTAAAAATTCCAACATCAAATTTAAATTTAAATAAGTCTTTAAGACCGGCTATTGCAGTTGCACGAGCTAAAAAAATCCCAACCGCTCCAGAAAGGGTGTTGGATGCACCAGGACTAGTTGATGATTTTTATCTTAATTTATTGTCTTGGTCGTCAACCAATTTACTAGCAATTGGGTTACAAGATACGGTTTATGTTTGGAATGCGTCAACAGGATCAGTTGGCTTATTATGTGAATTGCCAAATAAAACTTTAGTAACATCCTTAAAATGGTCCGATGATGGGTCATATATCTCGGTGGGCAAAGATGATGGGTTCATTGAAATTTGGGATATCGAAACAAATACAAAATTAAGAACATTAAATTGTGATAATCATTTAACAAGAATTGCAAGCCAATCCTGGAATCAACATGTTTTAACCAGCGGCTCCAGAATTGGTAATTTATATCATTCAGATGTTAGAATACCACAGCATTTCAATAATAAATTTGAAAATGTTCACCTGGCAGAAATTTGTGGAATCGAATACAAATCTGATGGCCAACAATTTGCAACCGGCGGTAATGACAATTTAGTTTGTATATGGGACGCCAGACAATCAATGGTCAATCAACAACCCTTATTTATGAAATATAATCATAGGGCCGCTGTGAAAGCTTTAAAATATAGTCCATTTCAAAATAATCTATTAGTTACCGGTGGAGGATCAAGTGATAAAACCATAAATTTTTGGAATACTTCCACGGGAGCAAGAGTTAACTCCATTGAAACCGAATCACAAATCAGTTCATTAAATTGGGGGTATTCATCAGGTACTGGTATTGAAATTGTTGCCACTCATGGGATGCCAAACAATAATATTTCATTATTTAATTATCAAACGTTGCAAAAAACGGGAGAAATTATGCAAAGTCACGATTCAAGAATCTTAAATGGTTGTTTGAGTCCTGATAGTTTAACGTTGGCAACCGTGGCAGCTGATGAAAATTTAAAATTTTGGTCAATCTTTGATTTACCGAAATCCAGTAAGTCGATTGAAGATGTTAATAATGATGCAAATTTTAATGATGACATAAAGAAGAAATTAATGAATTTACGTTAGTTAATATATAACTATATAATCACCTCTAGCTATACCCCTGAAGAAGTGGATGCACAAGAAGTGGATGCACAAGATGAAGAGATTATGCAGAGAAGACCAACTTAATTTGGTTTCGACTGAAGGGGCGCAACGGTCTGGCTTTCAATCCAACGCTTCATCTTCATAGAGGACTTGATTATTCTATTCACTTCCTCATCAACAAGTCGATTCTCCCATGGCTCCATTAATCGAATAACATGAATAATTTGCTTATAAAAAAATAAATCGTAGTGGCAAAACCAATCTCTGGTCTCGAAAAAAAGAGTGTTGAGAACTAAACATAATCCCTGACATTGATTTACCTTTGAGTTTATAAACATATTATAATTGACAAATTTGATTAGATATAGTGAATTTGGGGTATTACTGGAGTAGAAGTAACATTGTAGATTTTCATATATATTTTAGAGATTTCAAACTGTTATCATCGTTATTTAACCCTTAGTCATTCGTATTAGTTTTTTATTAGAAATTCAAAAGTTTGTATTACCGATTTCCAATTATAAGTTAACAATTAAACAGAAGTAAAGCAATAATATAGTCAAGATGTCAACCGATGGAGAATTTACAAGAATCCAAATTTTTGGTACGATTTTTGAAATCACCAACAGATATACCGATTTAAACCCCGTTGGTATGGGAGCATTTGGGTTGGTTTGTTCAGCAATTGATAAATTAACTGGGCAAAACGTTGCCGTTAAGAAAATCATGAAACCATTTCTGACGCCTGTTTTAGCGAAAAGAACCTATAGAGAATTAAAATTATTAAAACATTTAAGACATGAAAATTTGATTACTTTAGACGATATATTTTTATCACCATTAGAAGATATTTATTTTGTTACTGAATTACAAGGTACTGATTTACATAGACTATTATCATCAAGACCATTGGAAAAGCAATTCATTCAATACTTCACTTATCAAATCTTAAGAGGGTTAAAGTATGTCCATTCCGCTGGAGTTATTCACAGAGATTTAAAACCTTCAAATATTTTAATCAATGAAAATTGTGATTTAAAAATCTGTGATTTTGGTTTAGCAAGAATTCAGGATCCTCAAATGACTGGTTATGTCTCAACCAGATATTATAGAGCCCCAGAAATTATGTTGACCTGGCAAAAATATGATACTGAAGTTGATTTATGGTCAGTTGGGTGTATTTTAGCAGAAATGATTGAAGGTAAACCTTTATTCCCTGGTAAAGATCATGTTCATCAATTTTCAATTATAACTGAATTATTAGGTTCACCTCCACCGGATGTAATTGATACTATTTGTTCAGAAAACACTTTAAGATTTGTCCAATCGTTACCTCATAGAGATCCAATCCCCTTCAGTGAAAGGTTTGCTCATTGCAATCATGTTGAGCCGGAAGCCATTGATTTATTAGATAAAATGTTGGTGTTTGATCCAAAGAAAAGAATAAGCGCAGCTGATGCTTTAACACATCCTTACATGGAACCTTATCACGATCCTACTGATGAACCGGCATGTGAATCTAAATTCGATTGGAGTTTTAATGATGCCGATTTACCAGTTGATACTTGGAGAGTTATGATGTACAGTGAAATTTTAGATTTCCACCAAATTGTTGGTAGCAATGATCACCCCCAACCAAATGAAGTAGATCCCTCAGATGCTGCTGCAGTAACAGCTTCTGCTTCAAATCACCCTCAACAACCAACTCAAAAAGTTGAATAAATTTTATGACTCCCATGACTTTTTTCTGCCCCCAATCACAATATTAGAACTCAATATCTCAACCTAACACCAAACAAAAGCCACCACAATATAATATGACAACACACTCCCTTAAACATGAGTAATGTATATCGTGATATGGATATTCTCGTTCTAGATAAACTTCTGTACAACAAAAAAAAATAACATCGTTTCATGCAACACTCTATCAGATCGCGATTTTTCTTCGGTAAGTTGATTTCTTTTGATAATCTTGTTGAGGTAAGAATGACTTCAATTGAAGAATTAAATGAAGTTTATATAAAGCAAATAGACGACAGCTTATTAGCCCAATTATCATATAATAATAAAACTGAAAATGAAGTTGAATGTACCTTAACTTTCCATAATTTACTGAATAATCGAGTAATAATAAATCAGTCAGAAACCAATGGTGATTCAAATGATCACGATAATTCCCATGGTGATTCCAATGATACGAATGGCAATAGTAATGGTAATAGTAATGATAATAATAATAATAGTTGGCTATCAGGGATTTGGGGAAATAGCTCAGATAGTGTATCTCCGAATATCTCCCAAACAAACGATGTTAAGTTGTTCTTTGGTTACGTGCAATTATTTGGATATGTTGTGCTAAACTATAAATATGGACTAGATGATTCAAATAATATTTCCATACTGAATAACACACCTCGAAATTCAGCATGGTGGTTAAATAAAGATTATATGGAGACTTACGCTGACATGGATGAAGAATTATTAGATAGAAATTTAAGTATTGATACATCGCCGTTCATTTTTGATAATTTAGTTAGTCCCATGACAATCGGTGACAAAATTGGAGGCGTTAACGACTTGATTGTTGAAGAGGATAATAATTTATCAATTGATTCCAAGAAAAGATATTTCTTAAATGATTTAATTTATAATTTTAATTCGTATAAGAAACCTAAATTAGGAGATCATATTGAACAAGACGGTAAAGTTTACTTGAAAGAATTCAACGATGGGATTTTACCATTTTACACTACAAGTCAATCATTATTATTTTCAGACTTGATATTATTGCCAAAAACATCTAAAAAATTTCATTTTAAGTTCCCAAATGTTATTGGTCTACCACCAAGTTATAATTCAACTCTGACGGGGCTAGCTGCTGATCAAGGATTAATAAGTATAAGGTATCTGTTAATTCTAGGATTTCTGAAACTAGATCAATTTAATAAAATGTTACCAATTTCGATATATTATCCATTTACTGTTAAAGGTGACAGAAAGGGCAGAGACGAAAGATGGCTACAGGCTGATTATTTACAACATATCACGATTGATAAATCTTGGAAGATTAAAACTGATGAAGACGTCAAAAATGACATTAATGATGTAAAAAATGAAATTGATTTAAAATCTGATTTAATCGATGATAAAGATATTAAAGATACAAGAGAATCATTTTTAGATGATTTGGACAAGTTAATTAATTCTGATTTACATAATATTCCTAAAATGTCCACCAGCGAAAGAAAGAAAAGTTTCCAAAGTTTACACGATGCTGATGATAGTAAACCTGGGTTAATACCGCAATTACCACATCACTTAAAAAATCAATATCAAATATTAGTTAATAATAATCAATTGTGCTTAGTAACTATTTCAAAACCATTTTACCATGTAGGCGAAGATTTATCATTTACCATAGATCTTAATACTGAAAATATTCCAAATAAACAATTAACAAGAGTTTCAGGGGTAACAGTTCATTTAGAAGCTCATGAAATTTTCCATTTAAAAGATAATAAGCGTTATACAAATGTGTATAGAGTTAGTCAAAATATTAAAATTAATTCCTTTGCATCCTCAATGATTAATTCAGTTATAGTAAATGATGAACAAACCCCATCATTACTAAACGGTTATTTAAATATACCAAATTTTTTATGTCAACAATTTCAAAGTTCAAAATTGATGGACTTAAAATATTTTGTAGTATTCAAGTTTAATTTAATGCAATTTGATAAACATGAAGTAGAGATTGAACAGGAAGAACCCGGGGAACATGATAGAGGTATAGCTAATGTTAGTGGAAATGGGAATGGCAACCAAAGTGTTAATGGAAAAGGAGGTATGAATGAAACGAGTGAACATGAAAATGGTGAATATAATCATGAAACTGTAGAAAGTGCCGACAGTAAAGATGAAACTACCGAACAATTAATGCAAGATCTCCACATTCATGAACCTTCATCACATGAAATTGCCAAGTCTTACGAATTTACCAATGCCTATAGATTTGACAACCCTGGGAACGACTTTACATTCAGAATCCCAATTCCAATATTACCATAACGTAGGGTAACTTTCATCTCGCTTAGGTTTTAAACACCTCATCTGGCGTCCACAACGCGTAACAATCGGTTTTTTGTCCAAATCTGAAAAGTCTTCAAAATGTCTCAATATGGTATTCAATTAAAATACCTATTTGAGATAAACTAGTTACGTTTTGGGAAATGCAATTGGGATTTTGAGCTGCAGAGTTTTTGCATTCTCCTTCATATGGTTTAGACAGACGAAATAAGCAGGTCTTCATGCAAAATAAGCAGGATTTCATATGTATAAAGTTTACGGTAATTTTCTAATAAAATTTTTTTTCATTTGGTTTGTTTAATCGTTGCAAAGAAGTCAATTACTTTAATTAAAAGATGAAGTTCACCACATTCGCTACTAGTTGTTTATCATTCGTTTCATTGATCAACTGTCAAGTTGTTCAACCGAGTTTTGTTGAAAATGAAGCAAATTTAGTTGAAAGAGATCTTAATATTCCATCATTAGTTTCCGACTTACTTGATGGGTTTAATGTTGCTGACATTATTTCAAGTATTGATTATGAAAAAATTGCAGGATGGGCCAACAAGTTATTAACTGAAAATGATCATGTTGAATATTTAGATAATATTTTATCAGACTTGAAAAGTACTGATATTTTACCTGATGCTGCAGTTTATATCGTTACTCATAACTCAACTTTAGATATTTTAAAAGAATCATTACCATCCGTATTAAAAGTTGCGGGCCAAGTCAATACCACTTCATTGTTTGTTGCCTTAGATAGATCAGGTTTAGCTTATTCAATTGTTGCTGGAGCTTTATCTGACGAACAATTTTTACCATCAGTTTTAGAAATTGCTCAAAAATTAATTAAATCTGGTGGAATTGATTTTAGTAGTTTATTAGAGCAAGCTGGAAAATTAGTTGATAACGGCAAGAGACAAGAATTTAATGTTTATGAAGAAGCGGAACCATTCCCATCATTAAATAAAAGAGATAATATTGAAGATTTGTTAACTACCGTTTTCAGTTCAGTTGAAAGATCTGGTTTAATCAATGATACTATCGTTAAATTATTAACCGATGATCAATTTCAAGATGCAGCTGTTGTTTTAATTCAAGGTGCATTGCAAAATATCGGCTCAATTATTTCTGGTACTAATTTTTCTGCTTTAAAACCAATTTTAACCTCTTTATTACAATCTGGTTTATTACAAGATACTTTAGAAAGAGCCTTACATGATAAAGGATTAAGAGCGGCTTTGACCAGTGATTTAGCCTCATTATTGAAACAAGGTAATATTAAACAAACTGACTTGGTTTCAAAAGAAGATACTCAATCAGTATTAGCAATGGATTCTTCACTTGAATCCGCAAGTAGTTTTGCCGAGTCAAGTACATACTCAACCATTGAAGCTAGTTCAACAACCGAACAGTCTTCTTCAGGTGATGCTGATGTTTCAACTTCAAGTAAAGCCAGTTCTTCTGCTTCATCTTCCTCAGATAGTGATAATGATAGTTTGGCTTCCAGTTCAAAAGTTAACATTTTGTCAATTGCCATTGGTTTATTAGTTCCTTTTGGTTTAATTGCTATGTAATATGATCTTTAATGACAGTAATAATAAAAGCACACATACGATAAAGATATCCGAAATTAATAGATATAATTAGATAGTTTTTCTGCCATATGTCTCATCTCATAATACATCTCACAGTGCGATCGAAATTATGAAATTAAGTCAACTTTAGTTTGCCCTAAATCAATTTTAATTTCCCCAAATTCAATAATGCAACCGTTTAATATCGATTTAACCGATGATGAAGTCGAAAACGAATCATTAAGTTCTCCACCAAGACGTTTGATCCTCGATAGTGATGACGATGATGAAGATCTTTTATCAAGATCCCACAATTCGGCTCATTTCTCAACGGCTGAGGATAGGTATATGAAAGATCACGATTTAAAACTTAAAGCATTCGAAGCATTACATAACGAGAAAAGTCCGAATGCAAGTCCTGTTAAAAGAAGACAATCAATAATTGATTTTCCTCCATCATCGTTAAGTTTTCATCCAACTCCATCAGTTGCATCTCATAATAATCCTCATACACAACAGAAGTTATCAAATGCAAATGCATTACCTGAAGATTATCCATCTGAAGAACTAATTGAATTATTTAAAAATGTTAAATTATCCCTTGAATTAAGACATAAATATCAAACCATCTCATTACAATCAAAGGAAACAGAAAACCCAAAAAATAAAGATGGGTGGACAATTTACCCCCCACCTCCAAAACCAACTTATAAATCAAGAAATAGATATAATCAATTGCCAATTGAACCTGAAGAGAAAGAAGAAGAATTTGATTTTAGCAAATGTTATATTCCTGATGCTACAGAGTTGTTTGATTTTAGAACTAATAGCGAAGATATTTATGAAATTTATGATAAAGGCACTAATGAAAGTATTGTTCAGTTTCCATCAATTGATGAATATTATAGTGATTTATCAAAAATTAGTAAAATTTCTTCTGATGGTCCAACAAAGTCTTTTGCTTTCAAAAGATTAGAATATTTAGAAGCAAAATGGAATTTATATTATTTATTAAATGAATTTGAAGAAACCAAGCAATCGAAAAGAAACCCTCATCGTGATTTTTATAACGTTCGTAAAGTTGATACTCATATACATCATTCTGCTTGTATGAATCAAAAACATTTATTAAGATATATTAAATACAAATTAAAAACAACCCCAGATGAAGAGGTAATTTTTAGAGATGGTAAAGTTTTAACATTGGCAGAAGTTTTCAAATCGTTAAATCTTTCCGGTTATGATTTATCAATCGATACATTAGATATGCATGCACATACGGATTCATTCCATAGATTTGATAAATTTAATTTAAAATATAATCCAATTGGAGAATCAAGATTAAGAGAAATTTTTTTGAAAACTGATAACTTTATCAACGGTAGATATTTAGCTGAAATAACCAAACAAGTTTTCGATGATTTAGAAGGGTCAAAATATCAAATGACTGAACTTAGAATTTCAATTTATGGTAGATCGTATGATGAATGGGATAAATTAGCTAACTGGGTCATTGATAATAAATTAGTTAGTCATAACGTTCGTTGGTTAGTTCAAGTTCCAAGATTGTATGATGTTTATAAAAAAAATGGTAACGTGAGTAATTTCCAAGATATTTTAATAAATTTATTTGAACCATTAATTAAAGTTTCGTTAGATCCAAAATCGAATCCAAAATTATTTATTTTCTTACAAAGAGTTGTTGGATTTGACTCAGTAGATGATGAATCAAAAGCCGAAACTTCTCAGAGAAAGTATACAACATCTGCTAAATGGCATTTCAATAATAATCCTCCTTATTCTTACTATTTATATTATTTGTTTAGTAATTTAACTACTTTAAATCATTTAAGATCAAGATTAGGGTACAACACATTCCTTTTAAGACCCCACAGTGGTGAAGCTGGAGACCCCGAGCATTTAATAAGTGCATTTTTAACTTCACATTCTATAAGTCATGGAATTTTATTAAGAAAATTGCCATTTATCCAATATTTATATTTCTTAGATCAAATTGGTTTAGCAATGTCACCGTTATCAAACAATGCATTATTTTTAACTTATGACAAAAATCCATTTTATACTTTTTTCAAAAAAGGTTTAAATGTTTCATTATCAACTGATGATCCATTACAATTTTCCTATACCAAGGAACCGTTAATTGAAGAATATTCAGTGGCTGCACAAATTTATAAATTATCAGCAGTTGATATGTGTGAATTAGCTCGTAATTCAGTTTTACAGTCTGGTTGGGAAGCTTCAATTAAAAAACATTGGTTAGGTAAACAATATATGGAGGGTGGAATTGCTGGTAATAATATCGAAAAAACTAATGTTCCAAATATTAGAGTAGATTACAGAGAACAAACCCTTGAAAGTGAATTACATTTAGTAGAATATTATACTACTTTACATCATTAATAGCTATAGTTGTTTTGGCTGTTTTTATTTTTCTAGTGTTTATAGATAATACATAGTATATTTAGACTTACAAGCGCATATCATATAAAATCATTTGATGCGAATATGAATCACAAAATGGGTGAATTTGCAAAATTAGATTGTTAACTCATCCAATGGAAATAATTAACCTTAAGGATTCCACTATTGTGAACCATGAAAAATTACCTGTTGTGTTAACCATCGCTGGGTCTGATAGTTCGGGTGGTGCAGGTATTGAGGCAGACCTCAAATCTTTTACAGCACAAAAGGTTTATGGATCGACTTGTATTACTGCATTGACAGCGCAAAATACTACTGGAGTGAAAGCAATTCATCCCATTCCCAAATCAGTCGTTAAATCTATATTGGATGCTAATTTCGATGATTTTTTGTACGGTTATACTGAGCAGCCTCCTTTGAGAGTGATAAAAACTGGAATGTTAACTCAAGATTCGGTTGAAGTCTTAAGTGATTACATTCAAGTTTTAAACGATAGAGATATCAAGATAGTCCTTGACCCTGTTATGATCAGTACTTCAGGATCACAATTATTTGATGAGCAAGGTATGAAATTATGTATTGAGAAAGTCATAAAACATGCATATGTAATTACTCCTAATTTTCTAGAAGCGTTGGTGTTGTTAAAAATTGTCGATGGAGGTGATTATTCAATTGATGACATTAATAGTGTGGACGATTTTATTGATATTGTGGTCACGTTACAAAAAAAATTAGGGTGTTCCAATATTCTTGTTAAAGGTGGCCATATACCATGGAATAAAATATCGGGTAGACCTTTCCAAGCCACTGATGGACAAGAAAATAAAGCTATCATTGATATTTTATATCAGGCAGATAGTGATAAAATTGTAATATTCCAATCTAGGTCAATTGAATCGGAAAATACTCATGGAACTGGCTGTACTTTAGCATCGTCAATTGCTGCCAACCTTGCCAAAGATGTAAATTTAGCTGATGCTGTAGCTTTATCAATCGATTATATTCATTCGGGATTGATCAATATGCCACATAAATTAGGACGTGGTAACGGACCTATAAATCATTTAATTGAACCCACTACTAGAGTTGAAAAAATCTTAGACGCAAAAGATATTTCCAATGAAATCTTAGAGAGCAATGCCAGCTTTTTAAACTTTTTTAAAACCCATCCTAAAATCAAGCATAATTGGGAAACATATACAAATCATAAGTTTGTTGAATTGTTAGCCAAAAATAACTTACCATTTAATAAATTTCTTTATTTTTTAAAGCAAGACTATTACTATTTGATAAATTATGCACAAATCCACGGATTAGCGGCTTCAACAGCACCAAGCTACCACCAAACCCATTCTGAATCATTGATCATCACTGAAATAGTTACCGAAATTGAAAAACATAAAGAAAAACTAAGCAAAAACTATGATATTGTGTATGAAAGAGACATTGATTTGGATATTGAGTTATCACCCGGTAAAGCTTGTTTAGCGTATTGCAACTATTTATTAGATATTGGTAAAAGAGAAGATTTCATAGGTATCAAAGTTGCATTAGCACCTTGTTTACACGGATACTACGAAGCAGGTATTAAGGGGGTCGACATGAGAAACAAACATGATGGTGCATTAAATGCTTTAACCTCACAAGATGATTCCGATGTTTATGATTCATGGTTAGCTGATTATTCATCTGAGTGGTACTCAAATGCTGCTGCAAACGGTCAAGAAGCGTTACAAGATCTATTAAAGACATCAAAAATATCTAAATCTAGATTAGATGAGTTGGTTGCAATCTTTAATGATGTCACAAACCTTGAAATTGCCTTCTGGGATGAAGTGCTTGACTTATAACTATAGATATGTAGATGAATATAGATAGGTGTAGAACACTATATCCCATTATAAATTCTGTTGTAGTTATATTGTTAACTGTGAGTGTGCGACTCTCAGTGTAGTTGGTCAGTTTGCGAACTTCCACTGCCACTCGAAAACTTCCACAAGATTTGGATCGAGATTCTTTATCAATCAATTTGAACTGGTGATAATTAGTTTATTGATGTATAATCCTTACCAGCAACAGCAAATGGGGTATAACCCTCAACAGCAGCAACAGTCTGGTTATGGGAATCAACCTCAATTCCAACCTCAACAAACGGGCTATTATAATCAACCTCAATTAAATTTACAAGGTCAAGCGACGGGATATTATCCTCAACAGCCTCAATTGAATCAAGGGTATGGTTTCCAACAACAACAGCCACCACCACCTCAATCCACTGGATTTGGTCAACCACCTCCTTTGCAAAGTCAAACAACTGGATTCATTCAAAGTCAAGCAACAGGGCCTCAACAACCTAATGCTAGTGGATTCGGTTCAACAGGATTCAGTTCAGTATCTAAGAATTCAGAATTGAAAATTCCGAGTATTAGATTATCATTTATAACTGCAAATGATCAACAAAAATTTGAAGATTTGTTTCGTACAGCAGTTCCAAGTGGTGAACAAGCACTTAATGGTGATTCAGCAAGAGACATTTTACTTAGGTCAGGTTTACAACCAGTTACGTTGGCTGAGATTTGGTCATTATCAGATACCAACAAAACTGGGTTTTTATTATTCCCTGAATTTGCTTTAGCTTTACATTTTTGTAATTTATCATTAAGAGGTGAACACTTACCAGGGGTTGTACCTGAAAAGTGGATGAATGAAGTTAAAAGTTTTGTTGATGCAATAAACTTTAGTATTCCTGAAGATCCTGCTAAAATTTTACAAAATACTCCTTTTGCACCAAAGGATAACGATTGGTTATCCAATGTTCCACCACCACCTTCAACTTCATTCCAACCTCAAGCTACGGGATTTCAAGGTAGTGGTTTCCAGGGTATGGGGGGAGGTTTAACTGCTCAAGTAACTCAGCCAGGATATCCTGGTACTACTTTTGGAGGTGGTCAACCACAGCAATTTAATCAGCCACCCCCGCAAGCAGCTGCTCCGTTAACTTCTCAAAGAACTGGTGGTGGTACGTTAATTCCTTTACAACCCCAACAGACTGCTGGTTTAATTCCTGCTCAAAAGACGGGCCCACTCCAACAACAAGTTACTGGCTTCCAAAATCAATTAAGTTCTCAAAATACTGGAGGTGGTGCTGTTAGAGCTCAGGGTACTGGATTTAACCCTGGAATTGCCCCTCAAAGAACAGGTCCACTTCAACAACAAACTACTGGTTATCAAACTTCATTTCAACCTCAAACAACTGGAGGGTTTCAGTCACAACCAACTAATAGTTTCCAACCTCAACCAACTAGTAGTTTCCAACCTCAACCAACTAGTAGTTTCCAACCTCAACCAACTAGTAGTTTCCAACCTCAACCAACTAATGGTTTCCAACCTCAACCAACTAATGGTTTCCAACCTCAACCAACTAATGGTTTCCAACCTCAACCAACTGGTGGTCTTCAACCACAACAAACTGGTTATTTACAAAGTCAACCAACCGGTAAACCAGGTCAGTGGGGATTTGTTTCAACGCCAACAGGTGGTATTCCAGGCTTAAATGCTATGGAACAACATTTTTTACCATCATCCCAATTATCTTCCAATAATTTACAAAATGTTATGGGAGGGAATTTAAAACAAAATGTTACTTGGGCAATTACTAAACAAGAAAAACAAATTTATGATGGCATTTTTAATGCTTGGGATAAATCAAGAAGAGGTTATGTTGATGGTGATGTTGCAATTAACATTTTTGGAAAATCAGGTTTAGCAAGACCTGACTTGGAATCTATTTGGACTTTAGCAGATGGAAGTAATAGAGGAAAACTTAACAGAGACGAATTTGCAGTTGCTATGCATTTAGTTTATAGAAGATTAAATGGATATGAACTTCCTTTAAGATTACCAGCTGAATTAGTTCCACCATCAAGTAAACACATTCAAGATTCGTTTGATTCTTTGAAACAATCCATTAAAGGTGGTAAATCTGTTTCAAGAACCAATACTTCAAATAATTTAACTAAAACGGATGGTAGCAGATTTAAAAATAACGATGATTCGGTTGGTTATGTTTCAAGTACTCGTCATAGAAGTAGAAGTTACGGCGAAGAACCAAGTACAAGTAGTGTTAAATCATCCAAAGATATTGATTTGTCTGTTGATGAACTTAAAAAATTAATTCATGAAAAGAAAATTCTTTTAGATGCTATGGATGCTTCTGATCAAGATGCTTCAATTGCTAACAATCAAGTCAATAGTAAAACTAACGATGAAATTGAAAGAATAAAAAGACAAATTAAAGGTGTTCAAGATAGATTAGATTCGTCAGCTACTGGCAATGCTTCATTTGATGAAAAGAAGGCCCTTTTATTAAAATTAGATCATCTTACTAAAGATGTTGTACCAATTTTAATTTCCAAAATTTATGAAGTTAACGAAAATATTGCTAAAAGTCAGATTGAAGTTTTTAAATTAAAATTACTCAAGTCTAATCCTGATTGGAAACCTGAAAGTAGTGAAGCTGATATTGTGGGTACAGGACCAAATGGCGAAATAACTGATGGCGATAGAAGAAAATTTAAATCTAAACAATTATTAAATCAACGAATGGCTGCTTTAACCGGTAAATCTTATGGTTCCGGTAAAAATGAAGAGCTTGATAATCAATTGAGCCAAACTATTGAATCAACTAATAAAGATAAGCAAGGTCAATCTGGTATAATTAAAGATATTTCCAATAGTATTAAAGAATTAGAAGATGGATGTGTTGGTAATTTACAGGTTACCAATCAAGAAGAAGTTGGTGCTTCTAAATGGGAAAAGGCTGAAGGTGTTACACCCCAAGTGGCTTCATTTATTTATGAATTAGCTGCTGCCTCTCAAGCTGTAAGAGAAAAAGCTTCAGCTGCTGCTTCTGCTGCTAAACCAGTTTCACAACCTGCTACCAGTTCACAACCAATTTCTGTTCAATCATCTGGAAGTTCAAGCTTAAAAGCTACTGATAGCTATAATTCTCAAGAAGATAGAGCGGCGTATATCAAAGCTCAAGCTGAAAAGAGAATGAATGAAAGATTAGCTAAACTTGGTATCAAACGAAGAATTGGCGGATCTCAAGAAGTTAGCCCTCAGACTACTGCTGAGCCATTGAGTAAATCACCACCAGTTAAAGCTCAAGAACCTATTGCTCCAGTTCAACCAAAGTCTAAAGCCGTTGGTGTGCCAGTCAAACCGGATGCTCCTATACCAGTCGAATCAAAATCTGAAACTACAAATGATGAGGGAGATGAAGATGAAGACGAAGATACAGAATATCAAGCTTTAATTAAACAGAAGAAAGAAATGGAAGCTAAAGAACAAGAAAGAAAGGAAAGAAGAAAGAAAGAAAAGGAAGAAAGATTAGCCAAATTAAAGAGAGAAATGGAAGAATTAAAGAAAAAGGAAGCTGAAGGTTATTCAAGTGAAGAAGATGAACCAGTTACTTCCGTTCCTACTTATGGTCCAGGTGGCCAAAAATCAGAAGAAAAGCCACAACCGCCATCTGTTCAATCCACTGCTTCTCAAGAATCAGTTGAGGAAAGAAAACTTCATGATAGTAATCCATTTGCTAAAATGGGTAACGGTAATGCAGCTGCTACCACAGCGGTCCCCGCTACCAATGTTACTCCTGAATTAGCTAAACAACCGACTGGTCATAATACTAACCCTTTCTTCAAACCGACTCCCACAGGTTCAACAATTGATCCGAAGAAAGCAGAAGCACAAAGAAATTCTCAAAGAGGTATTGGAGGAGCCGATGATGATTGGAGTGATTCTGATGATAATGGTAGTGATGAAGAAGATGGTAATCGTGCAGGTGCGGCTCATTTAGCAAGTTTATTATTTGGAGGTATGTCACAACCACCTCAAAGATCTACTGATTCTAGTTTATCAAATGCTAAAGAAGAAAATTTACCAGCAACACAAGTGCCACAACAAACATCAGCCACTGAAGCTCCATTTCAAAAAGAATCTTCTGTTGAATCTAAGGAGGATGATTTCACTGATGCTACTCAAGGTCCAGAGGAAGTTTCAATTCAAGCACCACCAATTCCTCAAGCACCACCAATTCCCCAAGCACCAGCTATTCCAAGTGAAGTTCCACCTATTCCAAGCGAAGTTCCACCAATTCCCCAAGAACCACCGCTTCCAAGTGAAGTTGCACCAATTCCTAGTGAAGTTCCACCGATGCATGAAGCACCACCAGTGCATGAAGCACCACCAGTGCATGAAGCACCACCGGTGCCTAGTAGTGTTCCACCGCCTCCACCACCACCCCCTTCAGGATTTGCACCACCTCCACCTCCGCCTCCTCCTGGTGCTCCACCAATGCCGAATAGTATTCCACCACCTCCACCACCTCCAGTTAGTAATGGCAATTCTAATGGGTCAGCTCCAATTCCATCAGCTGCCCCAGATATTAATGCATTGCTTGGTCAAATCAGAGGAGGAGCTGCTTTGAAAAAAGTTGATCTGAATGAACAAAGAATTGCTGACGCTACAGTAGGTAGAGTCTTATAGGAGGTTTAGAGATTTTAGAAAGTTAAAAAAGACTTTAATACGTTGTTTTATATTTAATTTCAGGTAATAAAAGTTTTCTATACTCTGCGACTCTGAGTTTATAGTGGATTAGATTTTGATATATTCCTAATTGACATATATACAATTTATTTTATTTACAATTTATTTACAATTTTTTATACAGTTTCCTTAGTTAAATCTTCTTCATGATTTGGTTTAACAAAAATGTCATTATCCTTAACAACAACTTCAACGGCTTCACCTTCTTTTACTTGTCCTTTAATCATTAACATAGCGAGTTGATTTAATACTTTTTTATGAAGTACTCTATTCAAAGGTCTAGCACCATAAATTGGGTCATAACCAAGTTCTGTTAATAATTCTTTAGCTTCATCGTTAACGGATAAGATCATTCTTTTATCTACTAAAAGATCTTTAATTTCTCTAAGACGGATTTCTAAAATATTCTTTAATGAGATCTTTGATAATCTATTGAAAAGAAGGACTTCGTCTAAACGATTTAAAAATTCTGGCGGGAAATAATTCCTTAATGAATCAATTACTTCCTTCTTAGTTTCGGGATTAATTTTACCATCATCAGTTGCTTTTTTATCATTAAGTAAAATTTCTTGACCGATATTTGATGTCATCACAATTATTGTATTACGGAAATCAATATGTTTACCATGAGAATCTGTTAGCGAACCTTCATCAAGAACTTGCAATAATAGCTTAGAAACATCCGGATGTGCTTTTTCAAATTCATCAAATAATACAACAGCATACGGCTTTCTTCTAACAGCTTCAGTTAATTCACCACTTTCCTCATATCCAACATAACCTGGAGGCGAACCAATTAATCTTGAAATGGTATGTTTTTCTTGAAATTCTGACATATCAAATCTAATAACTGAATTTTTATCATTAAATAAAAATTCCGCTAAGCTTTTAGTCAATTCAGTTTTACCAGTACCAGTTGGACCAAGAAACATAAATGATGCAATTGGACGTTTATCACTAGTTAAACCTGCTCTTTGTAATCTAACAGAATCAGCGATTGAATGAATAGCTTCCTCTTGTCCAATAACCTTTTGTTTTAATAATATTTCCATGTCTAATAATTTATCCTTTTCACCCTTCATTAAATTATTAACTGGGATACCTGTCATTTTAGAAATAACATGAGAAATATCTTCTGATGTAACCGAATCATGTAATAAACTTGATGATTTAGAAATATCATCTTTTTCAGTTAATTCTTTTAATCTTGATTCTAATTTAGGAATTGTAGCATATTGTAATTCAGAAGCAGTACCATAGTTTCCTTCCCTTTGAGACTGTTCTAAATCAAATCTTGCTTGTTCTAATTCAGTTTTAGCATTTTTAATTTCTTCAATCAGTTGTCTTTCAGCTTCCCATTGATCAGTTATTTCTTTTAATTCCGCTTCCTTAACTTTTAATTCTTCTTCTAACTTTGTTGTACGATCAATTGATAATTGATCTTCTTCTTTCCTTAAAGATTCTAATTCAATTTGAATTGTCATGATTTGACGATCCAAGAGAGTAATAGCATCTGGTCTTGATTCATGTTGCAATCTTAAAGTTGAACAAGCTTCATCAACTAAATCAATAGCTTTATCAGGTAAGAAACGATCGGTAATATAACGATTGGAATAAAGGGCAGAAGTAACCAAAGCACCATCAGTAATACGCACCCCATGATGAACTTCATAACGATCTTTTAAACCTCTTAAAATTGAGATAGTATCTTGAACAGTTGGTTCACTAACCATAACTGGAGAAAATCTTCTAGCTAAAGCAGCATCTTTTTCAACATATTTCCTATATTCTTCAATAGTTGTTGCACCACAAAGTGATAACTTTCCTCTAGCTAAAGCTGGTTTTAATAAATTTGATGCATCAATTGAGCCTTCAGCTTTACCTAACCCCATTAAAAGATGTAACTCATCAATAAATAATATAACTTTACCTTGTTTTTCCTCAACTTCTTTTAAAATTTGCTTTAATTTTTCTTCAAAATCACCTCTAAATTTTGCTCCTGATATTATGGCAGCTAAATCCAAAGTAATAATTTGTTTATCTTTCATACTATCAGGCACTTCATTTTTCAAGATTCTTTGTGCTAAACCTTCCATGATAGCAGTTTTACCAGTACCAGCATTACCAATTAAAACTGGATTATTCTTAGTTCTTCTTGACAAAATTTGAATGGTACGTCTAATTTCTTCATCTCTGCCAATAACAGGATCCAATTTCCCATCTTTAGCAAGTAGAGTTAAGTCTTGTCCAAATTTTTCCAACGCTGGTCTTTTATCTTCTTCTTTATTCATTGACATTTGAAGATTTTTAGGAACTGAATTACTGAAAAATCTCTTTGCTTCGTAATTTTGCAATCTTGTCATAGTAGGAGTGAACGTTGATTTTGGGATTAATCTCATCCCAGCAATCAATGCGGGTTGATTCAAGTCCTTGAATATCACTTTACCATTGTTAATTAACCTTCTTGAAACTTTTGAACCTAACATAGCTATTTCAAATCTTGAGATCTAAAACTGTTATCAAAATTGAGAGATTTCGTGATACTTATAATGACTGCGAAAAAAGTGTTCTGGTGACTTCGAGAGATTTCTTAGTGATTCTATAAAATTTATTGTTTATAGCAATTATATACTGTCCTATCCCTTTCCCCTATACCATTATATACATTAATACTACGCATTATATTGATTATTCGCTATCAATTAAACCCGTAGTCATCGTTTTTCGTCTGGCCAATAATCATCACGATTAAATCCAGGGAGCACGGCAAAATTTGGAGGATTATCATCATTTGAATGTCCTTGAAGTTGAGTGTGCATTGGATTATGTTGTGAAGATGATCCTTCTTGTTGCTGTGTATGATCATATTGTGGTGCCAGAGGTTCATCGTCATAATAATCGTAATCATTGACATACTCCACGTCATATTCCTCACCAATGTCCTCTCTATTTGCTGAATCTGATCTTTCATTACTATTATTATTGCCATCTGTTATAGACATTGGCCGACTAATATTAGTAGAATCATTAGTGGAAATTAATTTCAGATTGCTATCACTTTCATCAACTACATCAACTGCAGCATTGTGGAATCTAACTTTGTCTTTAACCCAATTAATAATTTTAGTTCTACTTTTTCTACCTTGACGTTTATCATCTTCTTTACTAGTTTGGAAAATTCTATCATCATCAAAACTAATCCTTCTACCCAAAACCCCCATTAATTCCGTACGTCGTTCTAAAGCTTTGATATCATACATCCACTCCCATACTACGGTTAATATACCAATTTCTAATAATCCTGGTATTATGGATAGCCAACTTCTTGTGCCCCATGATGATTCAAAAACTGCTATTGTGCAAATGCATAAAGCAAAATGGCAACTAAACAAGAGCCATACAAATATTGCTAAAGGTAGTAATTTGATTGAATAAGAATATTTTCTTGGATTTTTGATTGCAACTGTATAATAAAGTAATAGCAATCCAACCAATGCAACAGAAGTCAATTCTAACGAATCTTTAGCTTGGTGAAATTTAATATACCTAGCAGTATAGCTTCTACCAATAACCAAGTTTGACAATGTAGTTCTGTATTCAATTTCACAAACAATACCCATTACAACATAAGCTACCAAAACTATAGTATAACCGACAACCACATAGTCTTGATACAACTTTGAAGAAATCCTGGAAACTATTTGAAAAAATGAAAACGACGTCAATGCTTCTGAAAACACATTCGTTATTCGATAAGTTAAATCATTGAAAAATACGTCATGAATCGTGAAAACATCAACATGGTCAGAAAAATAATCTGCTCTAGCTGCATTGCTAACTTTGCTTAATAGTATTGTTAGCACTATAGCATAAAATATCGTCGCTATTTGTGTCATTATTGGTCTTCTTTTATGTTTTGGAGATAATAACAATAGGAAACATAACATCCAACCTGCAACACAAGTTCCACATAGTGTAAATAGTAATGAAACAAAGGAATCTCCACCATTTATAAGATGATAAGACTCTCCCCATATTTGCTTTGATATATTTGTATCACTTGGACCATTGCGTAGCCAATATTGTACCCCATCCTCTGAGCAATTGGTTATAAAATACGCTGGAAACGCATCAAGACTATAATGTTCATAAACATCTGAACCGTTAGCCAAATAAGATAAGTTACCCAGCGCAAGCGCATACAATGAACAATTCCCTATAGTGCCATTAAAGGCCAGCGATATATCAGCAGTCCCATCAGAACTAATATTCATAATCTACTACTTCCCAATATTAATACAGTCCCTGTTAAAAGTCTCATTTAATTCTCAAAGGTTGCGACATTGTATCAAAGGTTTCCACGACACCTAAGCATTGACGAACCTCGCTGTTTAAAACCTTTGATCCTATTATTTTGATCTGAAGTCATATTTCAAGTTTTGCATTTTCCAAGAGCAACGACGGTTTGGGTAATTGGGAAACCATTTCAGGATGAGTAATTACATTGGATCGGTTGGGAATCCTTCAAATGCTGGTAGTCCAGATGTTAATGATCAAGTTGATAATATAGGTGAAAACTTTCAAGATATGTCAATCGGCGGTAAGAAGAAGAAGAGAAGTGTTAGAGCTCATCATGCAGACTTTTCTAATCAAAATTCGTATCCGCAGGCTCCTTCCTCAATAGCAGAAGCTCAAACTTTTCAACCACCATTTCAACCAGGTCAAAGCCAGTATCAACAACCCACGCAACAGCCATTTCAACCATTTCAACCACAACAGCCATTTCAACCACAGCAATCATTTCAACCCCAACAACCATCACAGCAGTTTCCAACTTCAGATGGAAATCTTTTTCATAATCAAAACAGTTCAGCTGCGCTTCTAGTCCAACAAGAAGTGGGATCAGATCAAGATTTTGATGAAAGTTTATCCATTCCCTTTAGAAGATTTAAAGATCAAAGTGAGTATATGGGATACTCGTCAGATAACGACTTATTATTGAAACCATTTTTAACATTTGAAAATGTAGTTTCGCCTACTTCAGGTAGTCAATATCATAGTGTTGATCAAGGTACTGCATCATCAAAATTCATGAGATCTACTATGTATAATATTCCAGAAAATGAACAACTTAGACAAGCTTCAAAGTTACCGGTTGCTGTCACTATTCGTCCATTTGCACCTTTATGTCCAGGTGAAGAGTCTATACCTACAGTTGATATGCGTGAGGTTGGTAAAGGTTATGTTGATGATGAGGATGTTGGTCCAGTTAGATGCCATCGTTGTCGTACCTATATGAATCCATCCATGCAACATAAACATAATAATAAATTTACATGTAATATTTGTCAATTCCCTAATAATACAGTACCATCAGATTACGCATCAATGATTGATCATAATACTACTAGAAGAGTTGATTCCGGTATTAGGCCCGAATTACATAAAGGAGTATATGATATATTAGTGCCCAAAGCATATAATTTCGGAGGTTCGGAGAAAGTTGCAAATGCTTTGCATCACGTTATATTGATAGATATAACCGTTAATAGTATTAGAAACAATTTACCCTCATTAATTGCTGATGCCCTTAGATCAATTTTTTATAATTCAGATTTTAATGAAAATGATGAGGAATTTGATGAATTAGATCAAGATCCATCAAAACCTAATAGACAATCCAATAGAAAATTTGCAATCATTCTTTTTGATAAAAGATTACATTTTTATAATCTTTTACCATCGATTGAAAATACTCAAATAACTATATCATCGGATTTAGATGATCCTTTTGTGCCATTTTTTGAAGGTTTATTTGCTGACCCTGAAAGTAGTCGTCTAGTTATTGAAGATGCATTAAATAATTTAGAAGAATTGTGTAATAATGATACCTTGACCCTTGATGATGAGAGTTGTTATGCAGCCGCTTTAAGAACGGCTATGTTATGTCTTGAAGAAGTTGGCGGTGGTAAAATCACATCAATATTATCAGGCTTACCAAGTTGGGGGCCAGGAGGATTAAAATTTAAAGATCCTAATACTCAAGCAGTTAGACTTTCACCAGAAGTTCAAAAAAATTTATATAATCCTGATAGTGAATATTATAAGTTATTGGCTAAAGATTTTTTAAAACAAAATATTGGATTAGATTGCCTTGTAGTTTCCAATATTCCAGTTGATTTATCAAATATTGGTTGGTTATGTTCAGTTACTAGTGGTTCAGTTTATAAATGGACAAATTTTAATTATGAAAGAGATGCAAGAGAATTTGCTGGGCGCCTTACAAATTCAATAATGAAATGTAAAGGTTACCAAGGTCAATTGAAGTTACGTTGCTCTAATGGATTACAAGTAACTCAATATTATGGCACTTCGTCATCAGTAGCTGAAGTTTCCGTTGTTGGAGCATCAGTTCAAGATCCTTTAGTTCCAGTAATAACTGAAGATCAAGCTTTCACAGTATTATTAGAATATGATGGTCAATTATCAGCTAGTAATGATTGTCATTTCCAAGCTGCTTTATTATATACTGATGTAGAAGGTAATAGAAAGGTCAGAGTTATTAATTTAGTATTGGCAGTTAGTGAAAGATTGACTGATATTTTTGCGTTTGTTGATCAGGATGCCGTTGTTACGACGATTGTTAGGGATACGTTATCGTTTATTGGAAAGCAAACAATAAATGAATTAAGAGAATCGATTTCTGATAAATTAGTTGAAATTTTAACTCAATATAGAGCAAAGAGTGAATTAGGCCATAATTCAAATCGTTCCAAAACTAATCAATTGTTAATGCCAATGTCATTATCTAACTTGCCAATGTATATTTTATCATTTTTAAAAAGTAATGCATTGAAAAGTAGCTCAAATATTAACGTTGATAGAAGATTAGAAGATGTTTTCCAAATGTTAAACATGCCCATTGAAAGATTAATGTATCATTTATATCCAGCGTTAGTTGAATTGCATTCATTAAATGAGTTGGATGGACTAATATCAAAAGATGAAATTAATATACTGAACTTTATTAATTTACCAACTTTTAAAGAACTATCGTTATTGAAAGTAGAAGATGGAATTTATATATTATGTGATGGTAGAAGAACATTAGTTTGGATTAGACCAAATACCAATCCATTATTACTTAAAGATATATTTGGAGATAATATTGATTCAATTGATAAAATTGATTCATTAAATGATGAATTGCCTGATTTACCAACTGAAATTTCTGAGAAGGCAAGAAATTTAATTGAGTTTTTCAATATTCATATAAACGGTTTAGCCTCAGTTGGCACCTCAGCAGTACAAATTATTAGGGAAGGTATTGATGGATCCGATATTTATTTTAAAGAGCATTTGGTTCAAGACGGTTCAAAATTAGCCGTTAATTTAAATAGTTCAAATTATTCTGACTTTTTATCAAAAGTTCATAAAGCTATCAGAGTTAAACTAGAGAATGATAAAAGTTATAATAAAGTGAAACAATCAATTAGTGAAGCTGAAAATAGTCATGATACTTTGGCACAAAGATTTATACAATTTTAATTAGATAACAAAAGAATAACAAAGAGAGTATCTTCCTATATATATATATATATTGTAAATAGTTTACTCATTAATTAAATTTAACAAACTTAATAATTTCAATCAAAACTTCTAATACTTGTTTATCCTTTTGAATTTTCAATAAATGGTTTAATGAACTTTTTAAATCATTATTTGATTTAAAATATTCTAATTCTTTAATATTTAAATTAGCTGCAGCGTATACTAAATCAAGTAATAAGTAACATAATCTTAACATTAATTCACTATCAGAAGCTTGATTTTTAGTTAATCTTGTTATGACATTAATTATTTCAATTTTAAAACTGTTATTTTCAATCAATACTTGAGAAATCATGTCGAATTCTGATGTAGCATTGGCTAACAAACCCGATAAAATAATCTGTAAGTTAATATCATCCAGTTCTAGTAATTTCATTAATAAATATAATCTCTTTTTAGCTTGAGTATCTTCTAAGTTAAAGAATCTTACTAATAAATTTGGTTTAGTAATTAAATTTGAAATCAACTCCCATGAGGATTTTAAAATTTCTGGGAAATCGTTTTCTATTATAAAGTTGTTCAAATATTTTTCAAATGTTTTATTAATTATCACATCTTTAATATCATTTTTGTCTTCATTAATTGATGAGATATTAGTTAATGCTAATAATGACTCGTATTTATCAATATTTGTAATGTCATTATATAAATATTTATCATCATCATTAGAAGTTAATCCAGGAGTATAATTTGAAATATCAGGTCCCAATAATTCAACTAAAAATGGTATTACAGTAATTATACTATATTTATTAAAAGATAATGCAGGATTAACCAGTATAAGAATTTTAGCTAATGCTCTAATAGCTTTTAATCTAATGTCAATAGTATTTTCAGTAACGACTATCGGTCTTGTTTGGTTACCTTCCTCTTTCATAATTTTACTTGTCAGGATAAGATAATCAAGTAAAATATTAATTGATCCTTGTTTTACAAGTTCTTGTCTTACTGATTTATTTTGATTAGTTGAAATCAGATAAATTATACTTATAAATTGATCAGAATTATTATTTGAACCATTTCTTGAAACTTTGATGATCTTTAATTTTGAAATTAAATCAACTATTTTATGATTTAAGACTAATGATTTATTGAAATTATGAATATCGTCAATATTTTCTTTTAATTTATCGCTTGTTGAATTTGGATTTGCCATGGATTTCAAGTAATTTTTAGTTTGCAGCTCTTGATTCGTATCTTTAATATTCATCAAGTTTGATAAAATTAATAGTAGTCCATAAACTATTGATGAATGAGAATTATTAATTTCATTTGAAGATTTTGTTTTAATGATGGATATTAGTTTTTCAATAATTAACTCATCATCTCTTAATTTAATTCTGATGGACGGGTTCAAAGTTAAATAAGCTAATAATTCAATACAGTATTCAAGATGCTTATCGTCATTGCTTTTTAAATATTCTAAACCAATATCATATACTTCATTAATCGATATAACTTTTTCATTTTCCAAAAAGTTCCATAATTTTACAATACATAATGCACTCAACACTTTAATTTCGGCAAGGTCGATATTTTTACCGGTCTTCAATAAATTTAAATAGTTCAGGGAATTAAATTTCCTACATTCGTCATCAATACAAGAACTACTGACTAATTTTAATAAAGTTTTAGCCAATAATTGATTATGATCTGCCTTTAAACTATTGGGTGATATTTTAGACACATATTCTTCAATTACAATTTTACATGCTGACGACGTGTAGATTCTAGCACATACTGATGGCGCTATGGGAAACAACAGATCTAGACATTTAATCAAATTAAGGAAAGTTTGAAAGTTTGATTCAGTTTCTAAAATATAATCAAAAAAATTTTGGATTGATTCAAAAGTTTCAAATTGTTTTAATTCTAAACTTTTAACGACTATGAAGAGAATTATTGCTTCAATATTGGAATCTTCATTTGTGGGAACTATTAACTTTAACAAGATCTGTAAATGATTTGGGGAAATTATTTTAAATTCATTTACTAATCCAAGATAAACCAGTAAATAAAACTCATGATCCACTTGGCTGTTCTTTATGAGGTTTTTCAAATCGTTTAAAATGTGTAGAATCCAATGATCCCCTTCTTTTAAAAGTGTTAGCACATTTATTATGATTGAACCATGCAGATCTTGTAATTTTTCAAGAACTTTTAAAAATCTATCAACATCTTTTTGCAATAATTGGAAAAGTACCTTTGACGTATTTAATTCTTGTGAATATTTCAAAATAACTTCAAAATATAACTTTTTATCAATTTCTTTACTAGGATCCTCAAAAATATCTAATTTTTGTGTAAATTCTTTATCTAATTCATCAATTTCCAAACGTTTAATTTGGTCTTGAATCGACTGCATAATCCTGCGAAATCTTTTGTGAGTGCGATAAAATTTTTTGTAATCAACAACCATCATCAATAACAACGACTGGGTTAAGTTTGACTGATCAATCATGGATACCACAGCGGTCATCGATAAGTATACTCAGGATATATCTAATCTACCTTTAGAGATTAGATATATCTTCGAAGAGATTAAAAGTAAGGATACTCAATTAATGGACGCTAGGAAGCGATATCAAGCAAAAGATCATCAACTACATAAATTCATTAAACAAAATGGAACCAATGTTAAACACCCCAAGGAACATCAATTATATGTTAAAATCGAAGAAGATATGAAGTTGGTTGAAAAAATTCAACTGGAGAAAATTTTATTAGCCAATACTGCATTATTTTTAATTTCCAAGCATTTATTTAATTTTGAAACTGATATAACAAAGTTAGAAAGAGAAGATTTATTACCGCCCATCGATAATGTGTATGCTATCGATGGCGGCAGTTCAGAATATGGGGGTAATCTTGGGAATAATGAAAGTGTTTCAGTTACTCCTGCTCCAAGACAAACGTCTTCAACTCCAGTAGCGGAAGGTCTATTACTGAGAAAAGCTCAAAAGAGAAAGGCAATGATGAAAGCAGGTATAAGGCCCCATAAACGGCCAAGGTCTGACGATGAAGAAGAATCGCAAGCGGAAGGAAGACACGACGGTCCTGATGCTGAGGATGCAGATAATCAATTATACTGCTTCTGTCAACGAGTATCGTTTGGTGAAATGATTGCTTGTGATAATGATGATTGTCGATTCGAGTGGTTTCATTGGCAGTGTGTGGGTATAACGTCGACACCAAAAGATAACGAAGTGTGGTATTGTCCTGACTGTGCACCAAGAATGGAAAAGAGAAAGAAGAAAAAGAAGTTTTGATATCTTGTAGATGATGTTAATGAATTATGATTGTGTAGTAGAATATTAGAACTACTGTTACGTTTACCACTGTTTCCACTCTTTTTACACTGTCTAGTCTGTTTACACTGTTTACACTCTTTTTCACCGTTTACTACTGTTTTTACTCGTCTGATCGCTCTCTCACTCGTCTACGGTTCGTCTAATCAGCCGTACGTTCACCTTCGTTTCACCTTCTGTACCACGATCCCGTATCGTTTGTTTGATTCGAGAACTAAATATAGAAGTGTTCGCGCTCGTTTCAATTTAAAAACAATTGGGCTCATCAACAACAGTATTCATTCGTTATGAGATTAGTTATATTATTAGCTATTGTACAATGCATCATAGCTGCTGATCCAGTTACGACTCCAACTACGGCCAATACAACACCCGTCGCCGCAGCAGCGGCGGCGGCTACGACACCTACAACGCTTGCTGCTGGAGCGGCGGCTGCTAATACTGCTACTACGGGTACTACAGGTACTACAGGCACTACGGGCACAGGTACCACTGTTGCTGCTGCTGCTGATACCACTGCTACAGGTACTACTGCTACAGGGACCACTGGTACAGCAACCACTGGTACAGGGACTACAGGTAAAGGTACCACTGCAACTCCTGGTGCTGATGTTGCTGCCGGTACGGATTCTGATACTGACTCTGATACAGCAACTGGCACTGCCACAACTGGCACAACTACTGGCACTGTAAACACAGCAACGATGAATGCTGCACAGTTGGCTGCTTATTTACAAACTGCTAAAACTACTACTACCGCCACACCTCCTCCAGCTGCTCCATTAGCTGGAGGTGCAAATGGTGCTGGTACAGCTGCCCCTGCTGCGTCAATAGATTATGGCCCACCTGATCCTGATACTGTTTCCTTTATTACTACTAGAGTTTTAAGATCTGATGAGTTGAATACTGCTAGTGAAACACAATTAAATGCTGCAAATACTGCATCTGGTTCAGGTTCAGGTTCAGGTTCAAGTTCTGGTTCTGGTTCAGGTTCTGGTTCAAGCACATCAGATAATATTGGTTCATCCATGGGGGTTGGTTTCGTAGTTCTCTTCGGTAGTTTGATTTTAGGATTTATGTAGATTATAATTAACGTTTGCTTTTCTCAGGTAGATGTTCTTGAAGCATTTCTTTCTTTATAGTGACAGGTTTTTTCCAGTGCGAAAAAATCTTTAGCGATGTTTGGTCGATTATTACGTCCTCAAATTGGAATAAGACTTTACAGTAGTATTGAAGGGTTGAACAGTGAAATAAGTAAGTTATCCAAGTCTAATAATGCTGAAATATTAAATATAATTAAAAAGATCCAAAGTTTCCAAAATGAGGTTTATGAAGGTGACAAAATTTCAAACATCCATCAAGAAATCAATCAATCAATAATAGATCTTTTAAACGATGAAAAGCTTGCATTTAATAATGATCTTTTATCTGGAATAATGAGACTAAAGCTCCCCACCGATACCAATATCGATATTATTTCGACATTTTACAATCGTAACCCCAAAGCCATAATTGATAAAAAAACAGCCTTGATACCATTTAGATCAAGTTTATTTAACGGTGATATACTCAATGCTTTAAAAATCACCGATATGACCACCGGGCACCCAAATTATATAAACCATAAAGATCGAATTTTTAAAACGGGTATTGCAAAATTAATAGGTTCCAGTATTTCAATTTCGATTTTTTCTAGATTCGGGATCGAAGAGCTCATTCAAATTGGGATAATATCATCGGGATGGTCACATTTATCGTCCATAAGTTCGTTAATCATTACTTATCTTATAAACTCGACATTTTTGATGACGGTGGTTAAGCTTGGTAGAACTGTGGTATCTAGTGGTGGTGATTATCTTACTTGGCAAAAGGGTACATTTTACACTCATTGGTATAATCATGCTGATGAGATGATGATGTGTTCCAAAATTGTGGAAGCGGATATTAAACTTAATGGAGGGGGTACCTCAGGTGGAGAACCAAGTAATGAATTACGTGAAGAGTTATGTAGAATCAATCCCCATAATGCGATGAGACCAGTAGGTGGTTATGATAAACAGGGGAAGAAAATCAGATTATTGTCAGTAAAGGATAATCTTGAAGATATCAAATTACAAGCATATTGGATGGGTGGAGGTGAAGGATTTGAATGGGTTGAACCAGATCAAGATCCTGCAGAGATTTTATGGTCAAGAAATTTACAAAAGCAAACGTTGGGAAATAATAATACCAAATCAATTAAATGGGCTGAACAATTACTTGACTAGAAATCGTGTAAATAGATATATATAGAGAATATTAACAATATAAATAAAATATTAGGTCCAGTGTAATATTTAGTAATGCAATTTTTTTATTCCTCATCGTTATTTTCATCTTCACCATGGTGCCATTTAGGTATCAATCTGATGTCGTAATCAGTTTCAATTCTTAATTCATCCCAAGGATTAAATTTCTCCCATATAAATTCGAATTCATCCTCATCGTCTAGAGCGTAATTACCTAATTGAATCGACGGTTTTGAATAGTCGGCATTCAATTTGATTTTACCCTCTAGTACATCATCGATACGTTGTGCACGATTGAGTTCATTGATATCTTTCAATTTCCCAGCTAATAATTGTTTAAAAATCTCCAGGTTTTTCATTTTAATATCCTGATGAATTTCAATCAATTCGTTAATTTGCTGATTGGGGATTTTATCAACGGTTATTTGAAACTGTGGAATTTTATCAATCTTGTCATTGTCGGTGATTTTTTGCTGGTTCTCTAACTGATTGGCGAAAAATTCATAATTATCTACAAATTCTTTTAAACTCATCGGTTTATAATTTCTTGGTCCAAACCACCAATGAGGGACTTCGCCATTCTTGATGGCAACATTGTTATATATTTTGACTTCTTCATACCAAGGGTCAAATGGTGATGATAACCTAACAATTTCTAACCCACTCTGGAAAATCAAATATGTACCAAACCCAGCATATCCCCATTTTTTAAACAGATTACCCCAAGTATTAGGTATCCCGAAGTTCATTAAATTCCGCTTACGATAAAACCTACCACGATAAAATAACGTTAATCCAGAAATTAATTGAATGCCAGTTAAAAGTTTTAGCCCTAAAAAATTATCTGCTGACGGTACTAATGGCCCCCATAACTTCAATCCAATACTAGGATTTTGGAAAAATTTGAAGTATTTTAGTAGATTGTTATCTCCACTATTTTTGTCATTGGAATTAGAACTCGAATTGGAATTGGAATTAGAATTGGAATTGGAATTTGGTGGTATATAAACACCCATTGATCTGTTATATTTTATATTTACTGCGACTACGTTTAAAAGGTCGCAATGAATTAGGGAGATTTTAGTGACACCTAAGGCTAGATTTAGCGAAACTTCTGGCTAAAGTTAGCGACACCTCAGTCCAGAGTTTGCGACGATGTGTGGTCAATTAATAACGCTGGACGAAATTCAACGTTTGTACCAACAGTAAGATTTTCATCAGTTACCAACCCCTTCAATACAAAAAAAAAAGATACAGAGACTAGAAAATGGATATTCGTGATGTTTATTAAATTGTTTTTTTCATTCTATCATTGATAAACTCATACTACTATCTTTAATTCAGAACTAAAAATGAATATTTAAAATTTTATGCTTTAATTTATTCAGTATATAAATCTTCTTTTAAATCAATACCTAATTCTTGTCTAATTTCTTTTAATTCATCTAAGTAAGCTTGATATTGTTGATTATTTTCCACTTTAAATTTTAACGCTTCAAAAGTTCTTACAGCAGTTGGATAATCGTTAACTCTTCTGCAAGCTAATAATGCTTTTTCAATGACCACTGGGGCTGGGACTAAATCATAAGAAAAACAATTATTTAAAACTCTTTGGACTTCAAATAAATCGTAAGCATCTTCAAATTCTTGTTCGTATCTTTTAGTGAATTCTTCAAAAGTTTCTTCATGGTGGTCACTGGAATAATTTCTAATTTGCAAACTAATTGGTTTGTTAATTAATTGATTAACACCGTTGGTTTTGAAGGCATTTACGTTGGTGAATCTTGGAGTTATTCTGACTTTTAACGCTGAACGAATAGTTGATGAAAACATGATAGTATAGCTAGTTTTTTTGAAACTTCTCAGTGTTTAGAAAATTTTTTTGTCAATGAATTCATTGGATCGTAAGATTTTTTTACTTAGTCGTGGGGGGACCATTTGGGTATGAAGTAACATTTAACCATGGTAGATAGACAACTTAGAATAAACCGTTGATGTCCATTATTCTTAGCGGTAGATAGATATACTATAGGTATCAATTAGTACTTAACGTGGTGATAGTGTAGTAGATTAATTAACTACAATTAAGTTAGACTCTTGGTCTCATCCAATTAAATTGGTCTGCGGCGGTATCACGAGAGAGCAGTTTGGTTATTTATACTAATTATCATATTCCTATTTATACGTTATTCGTATTTCCTATTTACCAATTTCCTATTTATCGATTCCCATATCCTATCTTATCCTATCTTATCCTATTTCACGCTCTATATCACATTACCTTATTCTTTCGTTTGCTTATTTCTCTCATTCTTTACACCCTTCATCTCTGTACCTTATCACTTATTACTTCATATCTATCCGAGATATCGATGTATAAAAACATCTATCACTTCGCTTCGGCTATCACTCTCTCATCCTTTCCTTGGGTTTTCGTTTAACCATTTTAAAATCATTTATGAACTCACTATTAATCAATTCATTTACATTAATAACCATTTTCCTCTTCTTTTTACCTAACTTTAAATCAATTTTAAAAAACTCGTCATCTAATTTAATTAAATCATCATTCAGTTCTTTAATGTACATATAACCGTTCTTATTACGTTTATAAAATGTTGAACTAAATGATTCATTATATTTTTGAATGGTTAAATCAGGTTTGCAAATTGGTTTCAGGCTGACTAATTTTAAAGTTATTTCTTCTTCCAAGTTAAGATTGTTCAACGATGTTGATATATCTCCAAAACCATTACCAATTGAACTAATCGATTCGCTGATCGAGCCATTAATCGATCCAATCGATCCGTGAAGTGGTGCACCAAGAGAGTGAACACTGGAGGTAGTTTGAATTGATGATGTTGAAGTTCTTGGTTGGAAGCTTGGCTGATTGTAATAATTACCGGTATTTGAGCCCACTGATCCTGGATTTCCAATAAAATTTGTTCCACTTCCATCTCTATTTCCATTGCTAACACTATGTCCATTACTATTCCCGTGACTATTGCAATTGCTATTATTATTGCTAGTATTATTGCTATTATTATTACTATTGCAAGTACTATTACTATTACTATTCCAATTTCCATTTCCACTATTGACACCATTGTGATGGAAATAAAAACTTGATTGGGTGGTTTGCAGATTAGGCCCCGATTGAAACGATTGGAATGATGACTGAGTTGATGGCTGAGAATAGTAATTCATTTGTGACAGCGCTGGTGCTGAAATTGTATAATCTTCCGGACTGTGATTATAATTATAATTATAATTATAATTTAATTGACTATTATATTGATTAAACTGACCTGCCAGTTGATTATGATTAATATAATTACTATGACCGTAACCCTGATTTGGTTTATTTGATTGAGGCGCTTGATTAAAATGGTTAAATTGACCGTAGTGATTTTGTAACGGTGTTTGAATTGGGGTTTGACTTGGGGTTTGAGAAGGAGTCTGAACTTGACTTTGGCTCTGACTTCTGACAAGCTTCTTTATTGATGGTGGCTCCGCCATGGAATTATTTGGTAATTGATCAGGAGCTAATTCTTCAAACACTGCATTACCACTTGTCAAATTGTCGTCTAATTCTAAAATACTTTTATCTAATTCATTTTCTAATTCTAAAGCAGTTTCAAAGGTTGATTCAAGGGGGAAGTTAAAATTGTAATCATCCAATGGCTTTTTATGCCAAATATCATTATTGAAACTTGTTCTCCTAGGGAAAATTGGTGGTGATTTGAAATCATTAAATTCAAAATCATTAAATAGTGGTGTTGACTGATTAGAATTGCCATACACTTTAGTGGTGGTGGCAATGCCACCACCACCGCCATTGCCACCATGGCCCCCAACATTTACTCCTGAAAGTGAACCGTTGTGCAATGCTTGATTCAATTGATTAAAGTTAACCCCTGGTGAAGTATGATTGATCAACGGAGTGATGGGAGCAGAAAAGTTATTCAATACGGGAGAAGTGCCCTTGGGGAAAAAATTCGAAGTTTTCCTGGAACTTATACTACTTGATGTTGAAAATGAATCAACTGATTTATCATCCATAATTATAAGGTGTAATTAAAATACCCAACACTGTACCAGAAAATACCACCCGACTGGAGTCAAACAATTGGTAGTTATAGTATCAGTAGCTTGCAATGCTTTGATACAAAACTTATATCTTTAGTGTCAAATTGCTTGCAAAATTACCCAATGCTATATTTGCAGCCTAGGGGTGTTACCGTTAATTTAATTAACCACATTCTTTGTAGGTTCAGAATAAAATAACCTGCGTGGATCGCGACACGCGACATCGCTCCCAGGTCAAACCATCACGACATATTACCACCAACATTATCGCTGTTACCTTCTTTAGCTGCCGTTAACATCAAATGTAATATAAATGTGCAAGGGTATTTTAGCTCTTTATAATATGACTATATATACAATGAGAGGACCCTTACGGCACTTTTGGTGGGCACGGTAATACAAACATGCCACAATAAGCTACTTTATAATCAGAGTTAATGTAGTTCCGGAATTTGAAATAACAGTAGTTAATTGTTCAACGGAAATACAGCAAGGGCATTATAGCATATTTATTGTTGGCAGTATTGGCACATTCCCTATGTCAGTTCTTTGGGGCCCTTGGGTGGGCCCCAATGGGGCCCCCATTGCATCAGGCAGGGGGTTTTCCCTGGCAAACATATTTTCTTTGAAAGATCTAAGGTAACTTTAAGAGCTGAGCTTAAGTACTAAAGGCGTTGCACAGACATTACAGGGACATGCACGAGTCTACACAAGCGGCCCAGTGCCCAGTGAACCCACTACTAATTGGCACTGGAAATATTTCGCAGTCAAAAGCCAATTAACCTCCGCACGACCCTCTCAAAGTGTTGATGAAGAAGAGTCATCGACAAAAACACAAACCAGGACCTTTACATAATTTATTATATAATCTTGTGGTTGCAAAAAAAAAACCCTTGAAATAACACAAATCGCTAACTCAATTCATTTCCAGACGACTGTAATATCTTATTACCCTCCAAGTTAAACTTATCAGCAGTTAGAAGTAAACGGTGAAGCTGTAAATATAAGCAACATGAGTAGCAATTATAACAATTATGAAGAACAGATCGATCCATCATTTGATAGGAAAATAAATAATTTCTCAAATGTCACGGTGGAAGATGTTAGTAACGTGGTTAACAATTCAAGAACATCCAATATTGCCAATGTCAACTTACCAAATGTGAATTTGCCAAATGTAAATTTACCCAATGTTGGTAATTCGATTCAATCGATTCCAAATTTATCAAATTTGCCAATTAATAGTTCTTTACCAAACTCAAACCAGAATCAAGGACAATTAAATAGCGGGCAATTAAGTAATGGACAATTGCCTTCTGGGGGGTTAGCTAACTCTTCCTTAAGTGGAGGACAAGGAAATAACGAATCAAACAACCCAATTCCTCCATCTACCACTGGAGCAACTTCACCAAATGATATCCATAGAAGGCCAGTGTCCACTACCAAAAGAGCTGCCCAAAATAGATCGGCGCAGAAAGCGTTTAGACAAAGAAGAGAAAAATATATTAAAGATTTAGAAACTCAAGCATCGGAAGTGCCTAATTTGAAGCAATCGATTGAGGATTTAAGGGCTGAAAATTTAAGATTAAGAGACTATACGATAGCTTTGCAAAGTAAGCTAATTGAATTGGGCTCAGATGGGTTTGGCAATACTGATTATCAAAATAAGATTACTGATCGTTAGGTAATGCCTGAGTTTATGTTGGGTTCGTTGTGTTAATCCTTGTGCATTCTTTGTGGAATTAGTGCTACTACTTTGTGGAATTAGTGCTACTTCTTTTGTAGAGTTAACGTTACTTCTTTTGTAGAGTTAGCGTTACGTCTTTTGTTGTGTTAATGATTTTGTTGTGCTGACTGTGTTGATTGGGTGTGTATTGTATATTGTATTTTACAGTTTCTTTCTTCTTTCTCTCTTCTCTTTCCTCTTTCTCTCTTTCTCTTGTCTGCAAATAAACACTCATACTTGCTAAACACGACTGCTTATGGATATTATACTACTTGAACATATATATCTCTGTTTAAAGAAACACAGAGCGTGGGGGTTTCCCTAAGAAATAATCTAACAATCGCATAAAATCCATAGTGCCTGATATTCCGTTTTCAATTACGAACCATTAGAGATCTTCGCATCCACCGTGATAAGTTACTGTTTTATAAACCACATAATCTACTGTACTATTGTAATCCTAAATACCCTTTGAATACCCTGACTATCCCTTGAACATAGACTGATTGTGATTCTCCCTGTATTGCCTATAAAAAGAATGTACATTAACTATCGGGATATTGGGTTTTGAGATCTTTCACATTTGCCCAAATCCTGTATAATAACACCTATGGCATTTTTTGTGAAACAGAGAGCCTTATATATAAATCATCATTTCTTGCAATCCATCCATCAAAGTTTTTATTTGTGTAGTTATTTAGTTGCAGCCCCCTAGTTGGAGTTGCTTAGTTGGTGTCACCTAGTTAGAGTACTTATCAGTTAGAGCTCTTGTTCGTTACTGTTGAACCACCTCGTTAACGGTGATATACTTTATTAATAGATCCCACTTAAGTGCTGGTACTACTTAGAACAAAAAATCCATATATTTGTGATTGTGGTTTGTGGATCGTCCGTTATATCCAAATCATTAAACCCATCAAGTTCATTTATCCCATTAACCCCAAAGTGTCCCCAAGCACCCCCACAGCCATAAAACATGGATAAAGATTGTAATACAGTGCAACTGTACCATGAATTTTTAAATTACATGGAAGCAACCGATTATAGTAATAATCAGGTTCATTTAGATAGTTATTCGTGTAATGAGACGTCCAATGGCCAAAGGAATAAGAAGACTAAAACCAGATTATCAAATAGTTATCCACCATCGTTTATGAATTTAAAAGTTCCAGAAACCACTGATCATGATCAAGCTGACCATTTAAAACAAGACGAGCAAGACGAAATTGAAGAAAATAAACGATTATCGTTACTTTTTAAACATAAGCATGGGAATAATACCAATTTACCGTTAAATAATATCTCCAATATTTCCATGACAAATTTATCAACGTCAATTAATAATTCAATATCGAATATTTCGAATTTAACGTATTATTCAGATTCATTAGAGGTTAAACAGTCACATTCGAATGAGTTTGTTAATTTACAAGATTTCAATATTTCCTTAGATCTTGAAAATAGCTTTAATTATATGGATGATAGTGCAAGTATACTATCGTATGAAGAGGACGAAGATAATGACTATTTAATCAATGAGTTCCAACACATGAATGAGCCCGCTGATAGCAATGGTATGTACAATGATAATGATGATAATGCTAGGGCTGATAATGCTAGTGCTACTGCTGATAATGCTAGTGCTACTGCTAATGCGAGGGCTAACGATGATAATGATAATGATATTTATAATAATAACTATAAGAATTTTAATAATAGAAATAATACTAGTAGCAATAATAACCCCATGGCACCAGGTTTATTCCCAACGTTACGTATCAATGATGAAAAATTTTTGAAATTTGATAAATTGCCTTTAAATCCTTCATATATCGCTCATTAACTGTAAATAGGAGTGTTTCAAGTGATTAATTAAACGTTAAAACGCTAATCGAAGAATCATAGATGATAGAAAGGTTAAAACTGACTGGTGCAGTTGCGTAATTAAAATGTCGAATGGCATTTTGTATAATGATAATTCATCAATAAATATTTAATGTCAATTGTTTCTATTATTCTAATCTATATCTCTATACTACCTTTAGGCTTTGGCATGTGAGAGATTACTATGATTGTTGGTTGTCCCGCTAATCAATAACCCCATTGTGTACTTGTTTGGCTAATCATTTTACTAATGTGTGGGTTATTCATAAAGTGACCCATTGAAGCTTATCTTGTGAAGGTGTTAAGGCAATTTAATAATTACACCAACTTACTGCCTACCTCAGCCTACTTAATACCGACATCCCGCCCAGTTACTGCCCTAGCTAGTGCCGCGGTTACGACTAAAGTCTAAATTACACCACTTGCCCTCAATTTAACAATTGGTTCGTCCTAATATACATAATGATCGGCCAATTACTTAAATCCTTTATTATTCGAATGAACGACGTTGATAAGGCATTTAATGTTGCTTCGCTTTAGGCTATTAAAAGTTAAAAAGGAAGTTTAGTCGATAAAACCTTCTATAAATAATGCTGTTGTAAATGACATCCTATTGTTTGTTGACGAAATTTCCATTATCTCCAGTGCAGTTACATTATTATTGCGTTTTAGTTAATTACAACTGCTAATAGCTGTAGAATACCGGTTAACAGTGGTGGTTAAAGTGGTAGTTAATTTATGTGGTAGATTTAACCCCAAGAGAAATAGTCGATTATAGTGTGCTAACTACAGAAATAATCTAGTCTAGTTTGCTAACTACAGTGTGACATATGACAGGTGTCAATAATATCAACCTATTTGTGTTAATTACATGGTTGCAAAAGGCGATGGCATGCTAACTATATGGCTGCAAAAGGTGATGACGTGCTAATTGTATGGCTGCGAAACGCGATGACCATTACTTGATATTGACTGAACTCATCTATTTACCTGTAGACCTTTAGTTGTCAATACTAAGTAGGTGTTAGGTAAAATGATCGTCAACAATGAGAAAGTATCGTTATTTGGTTGATTCAAGGACAAAACGACCCGAACATACTTTGAAGTATAACGTAGTAACCAATATGATCTCGTGCCGCTGTGTAGTTACAACAGATTGTTATTAGCGTGGGTTTACTTGGTGAATACACCCTACTGCTAACTTCTCATTCTAATCCTCCGTCTAATCTTCTCATTCACATCAACAGGGACAACAGTGAGAGAAAATGAGACTAAGTAAAAAATAGTGAGAAATTTCAAAGTGAAAAATTTTAACCATGTTAAAGGTATTTAAAAGATCATTAAATAATGGTAAGGGCATATGGACCAACTTCCAAACTAGATCCGAATCGTTGAAAGTTCCCCACACTATCGCCCAACCACCCTCAGATTACCATTCACCGTTATTGATCGATGAAACTTTCCAACAAGCTTATAAACTATTAGAAAAGGAAAGCGAAAAAACTTACGCCAAAATTAACGATAGCAAAGATTTGGATTTAAAAACCAAGGATAAGTTATTGATTGAAGCCGAGTCGTTGAATCCTGAAGTTTTATATAATTTGGAATATAATAATGAAAATTTGGATATTAATCAACCAGTTTATAGAAATTTTTTACAAAAAAAATGGGAAAATTATGATTTAATGATTTTAATGCAAAGATTGGAACAATTTAAAGTTATACCTGACACGTTAGCAACGTTCCAACCAAAAATTGATATTAAAATAAAGTTCCCTCATATTACTCAAGGTGACTTGAATAGATGGATTGTGCCTGGTGAGTTTTTACCATCGTTTTTAGTCAAACAACCACCAACCATAAAATTTGAACAATTTAATAATTTCAAAAATGTCGATAAATTATTCACGGTATTATTAGTCAATCCTGACGAGCCAAATTTGATTAATAATTCCTTCAAAACTACTTTGAACTTTGGTATTTCCAATTTATCATTATCTTTAACTAATAATATTTTAGATACTTCAAAATACTTGGATTACGAAAATGGTAACGCTGAGTTTAATATTTTTAAATCTTACGTGCCAATATTACCTGAGGTGAATGCTGGTAATTACCAAAGATGTTGTTTATGGGTTTTTGAACAATCTGAGAAGATTGACGTTAAACCTACAAATGAAAATGATTTCAATATTAGAGAATTTGTGGATACTTATGATTTGAATGCCGTTGGTGCTCATATGTGGAGACAAAAATATGATAGAGCTGTTAATGGCGTTAGATCAGAATACGGTTTACCAGCCGGTAAAGTGTTCCATAGAGTTCGTAAACCATTTCCTTTAAGGGATAACTAACGGGTCTTGGGATGTCATCTAATTGTCCCTTCCTAGTAGTTTAATACTTCATAGTCATGTAAATATACTTGTACAGTCACTTTATTCCCCAGATGTTGTTCTCTTAGATGCAACACAATATTTGATTTTCAAATAGTTTAATTTTCACCCCTATACTTCAAACTCTGACAAGGTGTATAACGTAGATACCTTTTTATGGGACGCATTATTAGGCATCTAGAGAAGTAGAGATCCAAGAAGTATAGGAAATATAGGAAATATAGATAGAATGAGGGGATACCCATAAGAAAATAAGCTAAACAGTGATAAAGAAACCGTAAATGTAGAGGTGTAAGGGTGTGGGTAAAATGAAGGAGAGATAAAATGTAGACCAAGACACACCAGTACACCAGGGAAATATGTTAATAAATATGCGAAAATAAATCTGTGGACCATCTTAATGGAACGAAGACTTGAATTAAAACACCAGAACATTGAATTTTGGGAGGGTAAGGAACTAGATATTCCTAGTAAACTTGATTCATCATTAAAGAAAAACACTGGATTCATTAAGAAAATAAAAGTTTTCCATTCGGATCAAGTTAGTAGTGTCGTTAAAGATATCGAATCACTTTCACTTTCAAAGTACCTTTCAGAAATAAATCAGTCAATATATGAAGGACTAATAAAGACATCAAAGAATGATGAAATTTTAGCTTTTGTGGAGGTAATTTCAAAATTGCATCAAAGATTTAAATCCCAGTTTACTAATGAATTGATGATTGACATGCTTCAAGGAAGTTTAAATATTTTTAATGAAGATGACGATTCGATTAAATTAGCTAGACAAAAGAATTTATTAAAATTTTTCATGGAATTAACCTTAGTTGGCGTTTTCCGAACTATTAAAGATGTGGATAAAAGTTTGGTACCTGATAAATTTGTTAAACGTTTGACTAAAAACAATGTTGATGATTTAGTTATCCTTTTTATATTGAAAGACTTGATGCAATTTGAAATTAATAATGGTACTTACTTATCGATATTATCCAGTTTTTTAAAGAGATATTATCCAATGTTGATAGACTTTTGGTCAGTTGAAGAAATTGATCAATTTAACCAAATCTTTAAAATTTATTTATCAGCAAATACTAAAATTTTAAATAGCTTACATGAAGAACTAAATAGTAAGATTAAGCAATACAACAAGTCAAATTTAAAATATGGTAAAATTTTCGATGATAAAACTAGTGATTTAAATGATTTGAAAGAAATGTTCGAAATCTTTAATACTAATGTTAAAATTCAAAGCGACACTTTAGGACTAGAATTTAATGAATTGGTGGTCGATGAATTAGCTATAAATAATGATCAGCATCAAACAATTGAGTTGATTAAAACTAAAGATAATGAAGACTTAAAGTTTTGGGAATCAGTCCAGGAAGAAAATTTTTACACCGTTATACCAAATTTAGAAAACTTAAATCTTGATGATACTAACGATAGCAAATTTAATAAGTATCAAAATAAAACAGATGGTGAAAAAATATCAATTTTTTTGCAAGATTTTGAAAATTTATCCAACGAAAATGATGTTTTAGATTTAGTTACAATTTTTAACAAGTTAAATTTAAATAATAAGGCTACCAAGAACAGATTATTTAAATTTTTTACCGAATCTAATTTATCGATAAATTTCAAAATTTATGCAAAATTCCTTAAAATCAATCAGTCTCAAGTACAAGATTTATTAGATGAATTATTAGAATTTTTTGAACTAAAATTAAGAGGTCAAATTTTTAATGATAAATTAAATTTCAAATTTATATATTTCTATATTGAATTGATTAAATTTAAATTGATCCCCAATTTTATGATTTTCCATAAAATTAGATCGTTAATTTTAAACTTGACTTCGAGTAACAACATTGATTTATTAACGGTAATTTTTGAAAAATGTGGTAGATTTTTAATCTATGATTTAGATTATAATGAAACGATGATAAAGATGATCGATCTTTTAAGAGACCAAAAGAAATCTTCAAATTTACCAATTAATGCAAAGTTAGCATTGTCAAATTTAATTTTAATCATTGAACAACCCACTATCTCCAATAAATTAATCAAGCCCAAATTTTCAGCTGAGCAACAATTTTTAATTAAGATAATTAAAAACGATTTAAATTCTGAAAATATGAAAATTATTTTAAAAATTGTGAAAAAAATTGACTTAATTAATAATCCAAATTATAATAGTCTAATTATTAAACTATTCACTGATTATGAATTTATCAATTTAAATAATTTAAGCCATTTGATCCTGCTTTTAAAAAAAATTGTCTCGGAAAAGGAGAATGCAGTGTTGTTAACTAAAATAGTCGATGAATTGATTGAAAATATAATTAGAGGTTGTGAGTTAAATGATTATAGAATGAACAGACAACGAGTTTTACAAATTAAGTTGTTATCGGAAATATTTAATAAAAATTTAATTTCATTTAGTTTAATCATTGATTTATCATACAAAATATTAAATTTGGGACATGAGAATAATCAACCACTACCATTAAATTATAATAGTTTAATTGACTTGCCAAACAATTTTTTCAGAATTCAATTAATTTGTATATTGTTTAATAACTTAAAAAATGTAATGTACCAATATTCAAATTCAAATAAGAAATTAAATGATGAATTGAAAAAAATTAATAATTCGACTCAAGAAAAGTATTACATATTTTTGACTTATTTTCAATATTACATTTTTTGTAAAGAGCCAGTTCCATTAGAGATTGAATTTCAAATAATGGATTTATTTAATCATGCTAATGAAATAATCGACATCGAGAGGTATGAAAGCTTACCTGACGTATTGGCAGAATTGAAAGATATATTGGCAAAGAAGAATAAGAATAAGGTGGCGGTTAACGATGATGAGGAAGAGGAGGATGAGTTGGATAAGTTGCATGAGTATGGTGTCGATGAGGATGAGGATGACGAGGAGGAAGATAATACAGATGACGATTCAGATGATGATGACGACTCGGAAGATGACGATGAAGACGGTGAAGATTATGAAGAAGAAGTGGACGATGAAGACGACGACGACGACGAAGAAGAACAAGAAGAAGAAGGAGAAGAAAAAAACATACCACCACAAAGATCAGAACTTGATATCAAATTTGAGCAAGATTTGGATAAAGAATTGAATCAATTAATCAAATCTTCTTATTCAAGTACCGCAACTAATTCAAGTAACAAAAAGAATAAACCATTAAATATAACAGTACCAAAAACTAATGGCAATAAATTTAATTTACTTTTAAAAGGCGGCAAAAAGACAAATTTAAAGGAGATTGCATTTAATGATAGAGAAATAACTGATAGAATATTACAAGAGAAAGCGCAAATTGAAGCTAATAAACGAAGAGTAATGGATTTGGTAATGAATATGGAGCAGGGATAAAAATAAAAATAACTAAATAGAAGAGACTTTACTATTTCTAAAACTAATTATTAATATACACAAAATTTACTTAACTTTAACCAACAAGATGGTAATATCGTCTTCTTTACCACCTAAATATTTTTGTCCGGTTAATTTTGATAATTCTTGAGCGAATGCACTAGGGAACTCTGGATTTTTCGACAATGCAACAGTTTGTGCTACTAATTTACTCGAAATTTCCAGTATTGGTAAGTCGTTTTCTATGCCGTCTTTTAAAAAATTACCAATGTCCTCTGGTACAACATTGTCAGTAACTCCATCGGTCGCAAACATTATTATATCGTTTTTTTGCAAGTCCCATTGATATTCATCTCCCATTTCAGGCTTATCAATTATGTATCTTTTACCGTTCATGGACGCTTGTTGAATGATTTGTATTGGAATTTTGGCCAACTGAAACGGGGTGTTGAAATTGTGAGTTTGAACTGCTGTTTCGTGCACTAACTTAAAATCTCTAAACACACCACACCATGAATCTCCTAAATTTATGACTTTTAATTTATAATCATTAGTTAATACTCCAAAACACGAGGTTGTACCACCAATTTCAACTTTGGGTGATGCTAAAACTTTATCAAATGCATTTACTAACATATTTTTAACGTTCAAATCGGTTGATTCTAAACTCTCAAATTCTTCCTTTATGAAGTAGCATAACTCTCTTGAGATTGCTGAAGAATCGTAACCTGCTTCACTCCAACCTCCAACTCCGTCTGCCACTCCTAATGCGATATTTCCGTTGATAACGCTAGAAATGAATAAATTATCCTCCCCAGTAGGTGAAGTTAACGCAGCACTTGGTTTTTTCTGTTTGAATTTATTGCTCTCCTCTCTATCTTTCGGGTGGTATGCAAATGAAATATCAAAGTTCTGGCTATCCACATAACTATTGGAAATACTTGGGGTGGTCGATGCGGTGTTTTTTTGTTGAGACCACCATGTTCTGGATGAGTTACTGAAGTTTCTGGAAAAGCTCTTGGCGTAGCCTTTGGTTGGCAATATCCCAAGTTGACGGATCGATCTTTTGCTAGCGTACGACAAAATCATGGCTATCAATACGATTGTAAAATAATATATAAAACTGGATCTTCTCATGGATTTTTCTCACTGTTAATCTTTAGATGGTTAAACGATGTGAATCGCACGACTTTTTGAAAAATGCGACTATTCTCACAGACGGTTAAAAATTTTCCAACCAATTGAATTGTTCATCTATTCACAAAGTAAAAACTTACAATCATATTTACATAATGTCAACTAATTTCAATGTTTTAAGATACTCGTTATTTGGTGCCGGTATAGTATACGGTGCTTACCACAGATACTCCTTGGAATCAGGCGTCAAACAACAACAGTTTGAATCCAAATGGGCTAGTGAAGAAAAATTAATCAAGAAAGCTAAAGCTGAATACGCTAAGTTAAACGCTCCAAAAGTTACATCAAGCGATTCAATCAACTGGGAGGATCCTAACTTGGATATTGGTAAAGCTTTAGAATCTTTAGTTCAAAAATTAGATTAAATTGTATTTATATAGACCAATGCATGAATGATTTAGAATTGTAGGGTTGAGGGTTGAAAGTTCTTGGAATACTAGGGTTGGCACCGTGTGGAGGCAGTCGACACGGAATATATGCTTGATACGATCGTTGCAGTGTGTGTTAGATCTGCAGATCATGTTAGATGGTGCTTTGATCATTTTAGATATGGGGCCTAGATTAACATCAAATACCCAAGTATAAAGAACACTCGATAACTCGATCCTTATTCCCATTCCTTTATCTCTTATTTGTCTCCCATCACCAATGATGTCATTATCAAATGTGTAACCTACGTTTAAAACATCTTAATAGCTGTTATCATATACTAAAAAAATCGCGATCATGAAGAGTAGACGAATACTAGGTTCACCAAATGATAGTCCTGATAACGTACGGACACGAATATCCCCGATTGATCCTCAAAGTCCGACCCCTGTAAAAAGTTCAATTGAATTTGATAATATTGAAGAAGAAATTAAATGCCCCATTTGCTATGAACCCATGATTAATGTTTATCAATTAAACCAACATATTGATGATGTTCATGTAAGTAATAATGCAAAAGATTCCGGATCAGCACCAAGTGCAGATGCTTCAGACAATCACTCCAATGGTTCTTTACCTCCTAATGGATCAAAAATTAATCAATCTCCAATAAATAAATTAATCAATAATGATTTTCAAAAAGATATTAAGAAATGGTTTGATACCACGCCAACAAAACGTAAAACTATAAATTTAGATTTATTTGATGGTAATAAAGGTTTTAGTATAAGTGATAGTACCAATAATAGTGCGAGTGCAACTCCTAATGGCAATGGTAGTAAATCTTCAGGTATACCATCAGAACCTCATACTCCTAGATCAGTTACCAGTCCATTAAATAAACCAAGAATTGTAAGAAGTCATTGGAAACATCCAACTTCAAATCCTCAATGTAAGCTTTGTAACAAACCATTGAATGTTAAACAAGGTATTGTGAATTGCAGAAAATGTGGTGAATTGTTTTGTAATGATCATACAAATTATAAAATTAAATTAAAAAATCCTACTAAAAATGACAATGTACCAAATTATGATAAGAATGGTATTTGGTGTAAATGCTGTGAAACTTGTTATTTTAATAAACCTGACTTGGTTAAAGGTACTGATGTAAATGTCATTGATTTAACTGAAATCTTCCAAAAATCAAGAATTAAAAAATTGGAAGAAAATCAATTGATTAGAGATAAATTAATTAAACGATATATCAAAATTGTTAACTTTTTATCCGAATATTACTTGAATAACAAAAGCTCAACAACTTCAGCATTTTTGAATATGTTTAAAAATGAAGATGATGAAATAATTGAAAAACAACGAGAAATTATTGGTTTTGATAATTGGCAAAATGATGAAGAAATTCATAATTGTAATATTTGTTTTACGAAATTTAATTTTTTAATTAGGAAACATCATTGTAGAATCTGTGGTAAAATTGTTTGTGATGATAAATTTGAAGAAAGGAAAGATTGTTCGTTGTTAGTACCACTACCAATAATCTTGAACATCTTGTCAAATTTAAATTACTCAAGATTTGTTCAGAATCATTTTCAAAATTTAATAAACAGGAGTGATATTCAAATAAGAATCTGTAAAAATTGTAAAAATGACCTAACGTTTGATTATAAATTAAAATTAATGAGTAATAATGATACAACAATTGATAATAATGAAATATTGAAAAGAATATTTCAAATTTATAATCAGTTGTTGGTTATAAAAAATAACATAAATCATTATTTGCCGAAATATGAACAACAACTATTAAGTAATTTAAATATTGAATTAACTAATAAATTAAAGGATAAGATTATGTATTACTTAAAAGAATATGAAAAATTAATTTATCAATTTAAAAATGAATTTTATAATAAATCACATAATAGTAATCATGAAATCAATCCAATTTATTCGAAATATGTTAAATTAATAAACGGCATAAACCAAAGCTTGGTATTTTTTTTGCAGGATAATTTAATTAAATTTAAGGATTTAAATACAAAATTTAAAGATATAGAGAATGAATTATTACCAAAATCAATGAACTCATCAAGCGATTTGGAAGTACCAAAATTAACTAAGCGTCAAATCAGAGAATTAAGAGAACAATTGATGGTCATGAATGAACAAAAATTTATAATTGAGAACTTAATTAACGATGTGACCAAACAAAGGAAATTTGATGAGTTACAACCTTTGCTAAATAATAAACAAGAATTATTAAATGAGATTGAAAAATTAGAGGAGAAATTAGGTGAGTTTGGTTTTTAATAGAATAGATGCATAACTGTTCTCCTAAATCACCTTTTAACCTTGCTTATGAAATTCTTGTAAAGTCGTAATCAGTGATCCCCCTTGGTGGTCCCTGATTTTTTGCAACCAATTTCGACAAGAAAATATCACCCTCCACCAAAAGTTCAGGTAGAATGGAGGTCAATTGGATGTCAATGGTGGATGTCGCCATATTGAATAGTCTTAAGCTGCGTTAACGTGACATCAAATACCTATTTTCAATTGTTGAGCCTCCACGCGTGGGGGGTGATGGCCAGAGAAAACTAGATCGCACTCAACCCTTACCAAAAGCGCCCCCCGCCGTGGTAAAATCTGGGGTAGATAAAATCAATCGTAAATTAAAGCAGGATATATATTCTGATCTTTCACGTTCAATAATCTTACCATTTTTATTTTGTTATTTTCAAGTTTTTTCTTTAAGTTCAAGTTTAATATCAGAAAAAACAAAAATGGATGCAGACAGTAAAGAATCAATTTCAGTTAAATCAAACTCGAATCAAAATTCAATTATTGAATCACCAAAGAAATCTTTAGGTTCAAAAATTAAAGATGTGGTATTACTAAAACAGATGTTTTCTAAAAATGAAGAAAGACCAACTCCATCAGAAGTTTATAATTTTAAAACATATGGAACTGCATTTATGGCATCATTTGCTGCAATCATTATTGGTTATGACTCTGCTTTTATTGGTGGTTCTATGGCACTTGATAGTTTCAAACATGAATTTGGTTTAGATTTAATGTCAACTGCTGAAGCTAATAGTACTATTTCAAATATTATTTCAGTTTTCCATGCTGGTGCATTCTTTGGTGCTTTAATGTCATATCCATTTGCTCATTATTTTGGTAGAAAAATTACTTTAAGTATTGCAGGGGTTTTAATTACTTTAGGATCAGGTATAATGTTAGCTGCTAGTTCAAGTGTCGGCTTGGCCCCACTTTATGCTGGTAGAGTTTTAGCGGGGATGGCAGTTGGGTTTTCTACTAATATTACAGTGGTTTATTTATCAGAACTTGCACCAGCATCCATCAGAGGTCAAATTATTAGTATTTATGAAATTGGTTGGAGAATTGGTGATCTTGTAGGATTTTGGATTAATTATGGAGTTGATTCTAATATGCCACCATCAAGAAGTCAATGGCTCATTCCATTTGCAGTTCAATTAATCCCAAGTTCAATGTTTTTAATTGGTAGTTTAGTTATGAAAGAAAGTCCAAGATGGTTATTTAGTGTTGGTAAAGATGAAAAAGCTTTAAAAAATCTTTTATGGTTTAGAGGGTTAAAAGAAGATGATGAATATATTATTTATGAAGTAAATCAAATCAAGCAAAGTATCGATTATCAAAAATTAAATGTCGGTCTTGGATTATGGGATCCTTTTGTACAAGTTTTCATTAAAGATCATCAAATCTTGAAAAGATTATTAATTACTTGTTCGTTATTTTTATTTCAAAATTTCTTAGGTATCCAATCAATTAATTATTATTCTCCAATTATTTTTAAAGGTTTGGGGGTTAAAGGTACTAACGCAACTTTATTTTCAACTGGTATATTTGGAGTAGTTAAATTTATTTGTACTTTTATTTATATTTTATTTATTGTTGAAAATTTGGGTAGAAGGAAAACTTTAATGATTTCTTCTTCAATTTGTTCAGTTTGTTTCTGGTATATTGGTGCTTATTTGAAGATAAACGACCCTACTAAACCAGGAGTTGAAGCCGGACCAGGTGGTACTGCTGCCATTGTCTTGATGTACTTTTGGGTTTCTGCCTTTATTCTTGCTTGGAGTTCAACCCCATTCGTCATTGGTTCCGAAGTATTTGATCAAAACATTAGAGCATTTGCCCAAGCAATTAATGCTGCAATTAGTTGGGTTCCAATTTTCATCATGTCTCGTTTCACTACTGATATGATTAAATCTATGGATGGTTATGGGGTTTATTTTTTCTTCGCCACAGTTGCAGTTGTTTCCGTACCATTCGTTTTCTTCTTTGTTCCTGAAACTAAAGGTATTGCGTTAGAAGATATGAATAAGTTATTTGATAAAAGAATTTCGGCTCGTAAAGCTCATAAAATTGTCTTCGATCAAGTAAAACAAGAAGCTCAACATCAATTAGAAGACCATCAAGGATTATATAAATTACGTACTAGAAAGTCAAATGAAATTGAAACTGTTGAAAGAGTTTAATGAATGTATATGTTAATTATCTGAACCCCCCTATAGACTTTTTGCACCCATTTAATCTTAGCGGTGGGAACGTATGTCTCCTATGCAGTTTGTATATTATTTTGTTTCAGTATATATTATATTCATACATTGTGGTATATAGCTAAAATGTTTTATTGTCGGAGATGTGAAAGGTCCTATATTTGTTGTTCTTATCTATGTTATCAGATGCTCTTAACCTTTCCAAAGATATAAAAGTCCACGAATTTAAAAGCAGAAAATACTAAAAATAGAGGCCACCTCCAATACACACCATATATTAATACAGAGAGTATTAATGTAATTAACAACCTAACTATCAACGTTTGCAAGTGCATAATATCATGTATTGATGTTTAATTGTTCCACTGATAGTTCGCAGATAACAAAATATACTTTTGGCTGCTAAAAAACTGCTGAACATGACACAAACAGAATTATTATTAGTTATAATATTATCAGCATATATGTTATATTTATTATGTAAATATATATATATATCATTCATGAAATACTTAAGAACAAGAATTATAGAAATAAAGTTATTAGATAAATTACGTAATATAGATTTAACTACAGATGTAAGTGTTTTAGAAAAAAATTGTTGATTTTTCAAATTTAAGTGCATGGAATGATTGAATTAAAAATTTAGCTAAAATTGATAATTCACTATAGAAATACTAGCCGAGTTTATTCCATTAGATGCTACCGATTCAATTAGTCAAATTATCAAAAAATAATGGAGATCGCTTATTATGATTTAATATTCAATATTTAGTTCCATTCAAGCCATTTGCACAAAACTCAAAATGTAAATAGAAACGGTTAAGAAAAAAACAATGTGGAAACTAGCCCCCATTCACTTTCAACTATTTCGACTGATGATACTGATCCAACTATTACTCATCCTCAAATGTAACACAAGAAGATACCGAAGATGATGCAGAATATGTTTATTTCCATAATCATTGGATTACAACAGGATGCTTACTAGCCATTTGGTTATTTGTTTCAGTAATTAATGTTTGTTCAATTTGTGATTTAGGAGTTAATGGATTTATGAGTTAGAGAGACCAGTGCATTTATAGCCAGAAGTCTGAATATTCGGCATAAGCATTCTAAGTCTACCGGAAGTAATGGGGTATATTTAAATATTACACATCTATCTTATTTGCAACAAATCTACGCCATTTGCGGAGCATTGCAATAATTTTCTGGAATTATGTAACTAATAAGCTATCTTTTTCTAAACTAATGTTATAAACTTGAAGTTTAATCATAAGACGATGAAACTGAATTGTTGGGATCAATTTATTGGTCAAGTTAACAGTTGCAGGTGTACCATTTAAACAATTAATCAATAGTTTAATGAAACCCATCTGCGCTATTACAAATTTAAAATGTTTTTCATATGTTACGAAGTAAGTTTCTATGAAGTATCGTACATAGTAAGACAGCAACGGACAGGTGAAAAGTTGCTATGAATGTTAATACCTTCTTGGTTTATCTAGTTATTTACCAAACAAATTAGAAGTAAATAACCACCTTCATAACACCTGTACGTTGGACCTACATTAATGAGACACATTAATGTCATTTAAAAACCAAAGTCATTTAAAAACTAATGTTAAAAATTTAAAAACTAATCCATGTAATGTTTTCAGCCATTTTACGATCCGATTTATTACTCAAATCAAAATGTGCAATTTCAAGGCAATAGTTAAAATTATAAAAACCAGCATATGCCTGGAAGGTTAAATATTTTAAAGATTTTGGTAGTTTAAATTCTACATACGAATTTTTGATAACATGAAGTGAATCTAAACAAATATTTGAAAGATTGACAACTCTTTCCTGGTTATTTTCTGGTAATCTAACCTGTAAAAACTTCAAATTTTTGGGTATTTTGTTGACAAAAGCTGAAGTTAAGGGTACACAACTCAAAATAAGATACTTTAAACTATTGCATTCACTGAATTCAACTTCAGAATCCACTGAAAGCATTTCAGTTCCTTTCGGAATTTTAATTGATGCATTGCTAAACTTTCCTGAACGATTCAATTCTGCAGCGATCAAGTTTTCTGGCAAATTATATACAATCGGAGATAATTTTACAAATTTAACTGATGGGGGGATGATTAAATTATTTAGCATATCTACACGATTATTTAGCATACCTTCGTCACGATAAAACATACCTTTACTATCCATAAGATTAATGTCAAGAACTACTAATTTAGAATTTAAAATTATATCTTTAATGGAATTGGCAAAATAACGGAAAATTTCTAAATTATTTGGTAACTTAAACTCTTCAAATTTTATTTTATTCATGTCATCATTTACTATAAACTCTTTAAGGTTATAATATTCGCTTAAATTTGGAAATTTCATGATTACTTTAGTTAACTCTAGAGATTCTAAACTTTTGGGGAACGGATCACGATTTTTCATTCTTGTTTTCTGGTATACACCACTAGCAGAATCATCTATAAGACAAAATGAATGCAGATCAAAACCGGATCCGCAAACCGTCAATTTCTTGAGTTTTGGTGGCCAATTATAGTTCCTTATAAAAATTTTATTACGAGCTAGATACTGAATTTTAAATTCACGATACTTTATGATCGAGCACATCCGGCGAATATTTATTTCAAGCTTCTGCAAATTTTCAAACATAATTAAACAATAGTTATTTATTTTATCATCCGCCGTTCTAGTTATTGTTAAAGAAGTTAGCAGTACAAAATTTTGTAAATAACGGGGGGAAATATAAAAATTTATCCAAAAATCGGCTGGACTTTAACCTTGTATAGATTTTAATTCTTGCTCTGATTTTATGCAAATTTCAATATTTTTTGGATTTAAATCAGCGATTAAGTATAATTGATCAAATTTTAACTTTAAATGTGTAACTGATTTGATCTTACTTTTAATTATATCAGTAAATTCTTTTCCTGCATCTCTTATATCCAACTTAAATAAATTTAATGTATTTTTACCTATATCTTCAGATAATAACCTGTCAATTTTAAAATCAAATAAATAGTTTCGAATAATGTCTCTAGTCGCTACTTCCTCCCGTTCATGAGGTCTAATGGGAATATTTCTTAAAATAGGATATCTATCAATAATTTGGAAAATATCATCTAATTTGCGACAATCCCATCTAATTAATCTGTCAGTACGATGGTTCAACTTGATGTCTTCATACAAACGATCTGCAAAATCAAATCCCCTAGTAGTAAATTCTTTTGGAGGTTTAGTATTTCCATACCCATAAACAGATGCAAATTCAGGTTGAAGTACATCATCTTCCATGGATTTTGGTAAATATTTGAAAATTTCTTTAGTGATTTCTATTGGAAAATTCTCAAATCCCATTCTGGATATTAATAGCCTACAATACGTTCTTTTAAGGTTCTTTTACAGTTCTTTAATATGCTGCTGTCTGTATTGCGATCCTACAGCAGTATTTTTGTAGGGCACTTCTTCTTGCATATACCTGATGCAGATAACATAATATTAAACATTATGGAAATTGTTAGGCAGCAACTCTTCTATATCATTGTTAATCTAGATAAAAGATCAATTATACATTCCCCAAACGCTTTAGAATGATTGATTATCTATCCACTAAAACTGTATGTCTAATTCTATCTCTCTATTTCTAATAATATTGGATAAGTTAGATAAGAAATACCAGTTGAGTGGTATGAGTCAAGTTTAAAAATTTGGGACTTATCAATTATTATCAATCTCGTACATTATGTACATGATTTTATCAATAATTTTCTTCCATACAAAAATTTAGTTACACGTAGTGTCGTTCAATTCCCATCTAGGTGAATATTATTAGAGGATATTCTTACCTGAAAGAAATAAAATTTGTGAACAAAAAATTATCTTCACATTATTTTTAGCTCTTAATTTTTTTTTTCAAAATACTACATTAAGGTGAAAATTACCACTTTTTGATTAACCAAATTTTTTTACCATAGCTCATGAAGGCTTCAGAAAAATAACTTCTCCATTGTTACCATAATATATACGTATAGAACCAAAATCACATAAGTGTTATAATTCGTATGTCATTGCCTTGGGTTATAGTTATATTTTTTGGAACTGACTTTTTGGCTGGGGTGAGGAGACTATTTTCTGATGTATATTTCTTATATAATGACTTAGTTTCTCAAAACTTTAAACATTGGAACATCAGAAAAAACTTAGCCCAATCTAGTTATACCTTAAACATTTAAACAATAATTGATAAAACTATTAAACATTTAATCAATGTCGCAATATCTCCTAATTGTGAGTATTCCAATGTGCAGAAATAACAAACCAAAAATTGGCAACTTGTCCGAGTGGTTAAGGAGAAAGACTTGAAATCTTTTGGGCTTCGCCCGCGCAGGTTCGAGTCCTGCAGTTGTCGTTATTTTTTATTTTTTACTTGTGAATGGTTATTGGGCACCAATATGTTGAATTAGAAAGCTTTACTGTCATTGCAGTAATCCTACATTTCGTTTTTATTTGAACTTACCACAGACTTGACACGTAAAGTTACTACAAACTGTAAATTTTTTAGCATATTGACTTCAAAAAAGCTTATTGATTCAAAAAATAAACCGAGCGGCTAACACATTTTTAACCACAAAATACATCCTTTAAAAGGAATGTCAGAATATAATGATGATGAAGTTGTCATGTATGGTATAAATAAAGTAGCAATGAGTTACTATAATGCTGCACAATCTTGTATTGTGCAGGTTAAAACTCATAAAGGTTATTTAAGGTATAGGAAGTTAATGTTTTTATGTATTAAAGGGTTAAGTTTGGCATTATCAAAATATTCAACTTTAATGGCACCAGCTGTAAAAGCAGCATTTTTAATTAATTTAGCACAAATCTATTATAAAGAGACTGAAAATTATGATGTTGCTGAAAGGTATATTAATGAATTTACATTACTTCCTAGAACAACGATAGGTATTCATTCATTACAAAAATTTGAAGTTATTGCAAATATGTTATTAATTAAAATATTGTATAAAATTGATAAAGATTATTGTTATAAAAGAATTGTCGATTCATTAGATCATTACCAATCATCACCAACAGTTTTAGGTATGATCTATCTTTTGAAATATCAATATTTTAAAGGGTCCTTTAGGATTGATCCTGAGTTAATTTCCAAAGTTAAAAAATGTGATACTGATTTGAAGGTTTATATTTTTAGCATGTTAGCACAACATTGCTTTTTTCAAAATGAATTGGCTAATTATTATGCTTGTTTGGATGAAGTTCAAACATACTTTCGTGATAATAAAATTGGTAATTCAAGCAAAAATGATATTTTTTTAAGATTAAACGCTATGCATTTGATGTCAGAAATTATTGAAGATTTAATGTTTTGTAATGAGAAAAAATTGAAGTTGGCAAGACCCTTAGTAACTTTATTTCCTTACGCTGATAAGCATTGGCAAAAATTTAACTCTGATTTTATAATTAGAACCAAAATTGTAGAAAGTGTTTTTGATAAATCAAGCATTAATTTTAAAATTAAATGGTTATGTTCTGAACAATTTAAAAGTCTATCAGATGTATTTAGTTGTGTTTCAAAAATCTATGGTAGGACCAAAAGTGTTCCTGATCTTGTCAGAGCTTATAAACGAATTGATTCAGTTCAGGTTAGATTAAATAGTGTTAAATCTGGAACTTTTAAATTTAGTTTAGTAGATTATGAAGATTTTTATGTTAAAAATACTGAAATTTTTTATACAGTTGAATTTTATGCAAGATGGATTAAATTATTACAAAATGATGATATTGATTTTTACGTATTTAACATGAGTATTCTAAATGATAGACCATTTTTTACAATTCTTGATAGAAAATTAAGATATTTAGGCGCTTTAAAAGGTTTAACTTATGTTAATAAACCGAGAGTTAATTTTGAAAGATCAATTGAAATTTTAAAATCATTAATCAATTCACCGGTTTATGATCTAACCGTGTATGCATTATTGCAATTACTTAACGTATTAAATTGGAAATTAGATATAGATGAACAAAATAACAAGGATGTTGGTTTAATGTTACAAGAAGTTCATAAAGTGTCTGGCCAGATTGATAAAATTATTGGAATTTGTCCAAATAACAGTAATCCAATTGAAAATGAGTTTTCAGCGATTGTCATTAGAAATCCTGAATTAAAAGCATTTTTGCTATCATTTACGGTAATTTATGATATATCAACAAGTTGGGGAGCTAACAGCAGAGAAAAATTAAGACGAATTAAAAATCGTTTATATAGATCATTTCATAGTTTTTTTTTTGTTGGTTTAATTAGAAGCTATTCATATAAAGATAATATTCGGTTATTTAATCATGAAATTAAACTTCTTGTAAGTAAGTCTAGAAGTATGTTAAGCAATAAGTCAACTGACAGTTTTTGTTTTGGAACTTTTCAAAATGTTGCAATTTGTACATCAGAAACTTTAAGGCTTTTATCATCACACAAATATCAATTAACGATTAGTGATACTCGTAAACGACTTGGTGAAATTTATGGAAGTTTAGAAGAAATTAATCCACACCCTGAAGGATTTAGCGATTACCGTAATTTAATTGCTGAATTTACTAAGTCTTCCCCTAGATAAAATAATTACTGCTATGATAATAAGTTTAATGTACATATATTGATTAATTAATTAATTTCTTCTACAAAATCTTCGAAATTAGGTATACTACCGTCTGGGTTTCTTGTAGTTGATTGTCGCCTTGAGTTTGAATTTGAATTTGAATCAGAATTTGGAAGCATTAAATAATTCATAGAGTTTGATCTTTGATTTAAACCAAAATCGTTTAAATTAAACTCTGGAGCAACATCTTCATTCATTTTTAAATAATTATTAGCATTTTCAGAATTGGTTGGACTTATATCCTCAGATAAAAAGTCAGATTCATAGTTGTTCTCATCCGCCACTTTTTTCCTTCTCCTTCTTTGTGGCTTCCTGTCAGCCTCAAGTTGTTCATACTCTCTATACTTAGCTAAATATATCTTTAACGTTTCTGAAAAATTTTCAAATCCTAACGTATACATTGACCATAAAATATCTTCACCATTTAGTGTTTTTCTTTTCTCTATTTTACATTTATCTACCGCTTGACTTGTGACAAAGGAAATAAATTCACTGACACACTCTTGAATGCATACTTTGGAATCTTTGGATAATTTAGCATGTGGTGGTAATGCACTTTTCATTACTCTGCCAACTACATTTAGTTAGTATGGAGCCAAAAAAAAGCCACCTAGTGTACAATTTAAAAAAGTAGCATACCATTTGCAATCGGTAAAAACCTATCTTGCTCCTTGATTTCATAGTCCTGATTGCTCCAGGTAGCATCAACAGGAGTATTCATTCTATGATGAAAGGCTGTATCAATTGAAAAAAAAAATTGGAACTGAAAAAATTCTGCGAGATCGGAGAGATAAAAAAATATTTAACAATTATACATATTGTACATATCCGGAAAATTTATTTTGAAATTTTACAGAAGAATCCTAACTTTCTTCCAAACACTCTAAACATTGGCGAACTATATCAGCGTAAATCTTACAATCTGGAGCTTCATCTTTCCAATAATCATAAACTAATAATGAATGTTGAAGGGTGAAAATTAATGTTTGTTTAGGCAACAAATCATCCACAATATCACTTAAATTACCAGCAGATGCAAGAATTGGATTACTGAAATACATTTGTTGTAAATTAACATCCGTTTTTAAACCAAGTAATAAATCTTGTAACTTTTTAAATAATAAAAACATATAGAAATTACCAGTTAGTAAATTTCTTAAATAATACCATTGACCTGGATGTCTGTGTCCTCCTAATTTTGGAATATTTAATTTGGGAACAGCTTTTAAATGTAAAAAGAATAATTTAATAATTTGCTTCTTAGCTGCAGGTAACAAATCATTCTTAAAAAATGATTCTGATTTACCAACGTCTACAAAATAATCGGAAAAATCTTCGTCAGCATTACTTCTTTGATAATATAACGGAGCTTCTAAAATCTTATCATAATCCATGGCAATATCATTTTCAGTGGACGATAAATCTGATAAGCCTGAGTTTGCAACCTCAACATCGTTCGGTACATTTTGCGACTCATTATACACTGATAATGCACCTTCAATTAAATCCTGGATTGGAATTTTATCAGTTAATATTAAATAGATCATTGGTCTAAATAATAGTAATTTTGACGATAAAATTCTTGTCTTAATATACATGATTGACTCAGATTGTGATTGAATTAATAAATCGTTGTCAATTAAAAAATCACTTAAATCATGAGTTAAGTCGTCGTTGGGCCCCTGTTTAGCTTTTCTTCTTTCAAAAGATTGTGATACACTCTTAAAAATTTGTTCAACATCAACTTCTTTTAACACAAAATTTCTAATTTTTGGACTTAGTGAGTTAATTATCCCGTTATATTGATTAATAAATCTAATAAATGATACCCAAAAACCTTCTTCATAAAAAGATTTTTGATCCCATAATTTTATTGAAACAGTATCAACTGCATAAAACTCATTACATAAAAGATTATCAAGTTTTCTTACAGCAATTTCAGTTAAAAAATAATACCAAGTATATTGATCATCTAAGCTATGAGCAATTTGCAAGCATTCTTTACTATGATTTATTGACTCATCAATTATCGATACAGGGACACTAGGGAATTGACATGGTGGCTCAATATTAGTTATACCAGAAACCGACACTTTGGGTGATAATTCAGTTTTTAGCTCACATTCAAGTTTTAAGCAACTCCAAAATAATCTTTCAACCGCTCGTTTTTGATTCTCATCTTTATATATAATATTTTGATAAGAATCTCTCTTTTTATTTAAATAATGCATCATATGTTGACATGCTAAATTAATATCTTGAAATGCGCTCATGGGCTTTAAAACATATAAACCAAATTGACTTAAAAATAAGTGATAAATTATTGAATTTAATGTAAATGGCCTATAAACCCTTGGCCAAAAATTAATTAAAATTCTTGAATATGTAATTAGCCAACTTGAAATTGATAGCCTTTCCTTTGGTACCGGTTCAGGGATTAATTTAATACTTTCTCCAGTTAAACAACTGGTAGTTAAATCACTTCTTTCTTCTAATGAAGTTTGGTATTTTGAAAAATTGTCCAATTGAACTGGAGATGATAGTATACCCAATGCACAAATTAAAGGAATTAAAGGGATAATTTTGCAAAGATTAAAATATGCAACTCTTCTAAATGGTAAATCTTCGATATTAGTGACTAATTTTATATATATCTCTCCAATTTCTTTATTTTGTAATTTTGTTAATTCATAATCTTCTGCTAATTCTAGTAACGAAAAATTTGGTATAAATTTATGAAACAATTTATATAATTCAATTGATTCAATAAATTCTAAAACATCTAATACTGGAACTTTAGTATGACAATTTACAAAAAATGAATTTATACATTGTCCCAAAGAATTGAAAAAAACCGCCTCTATAAGTTTAAGACTTGAAAACCTTTCTTCAATTGATGCAACTTTTGAAATGTCAGGCGGTGAAGTTTCACTGTAGGACTTTAAAAGTTGACGCTCCATTTCAGAATGATTATCTAACAACCCAGGTATTTTCGACGAGAAATAATCCCATTTTAGAATTGTAGTGAATGACATATCCCACATCGGGCTACCATTATTATTTATAACTAATGGCTGATTAATTTGAAGGTGTTGATTTGCAGAGGTGGGATTACCATTTTTAATAATTTTAATATCACCCATAATACTATCTAATTTTTGGAGAATATTTACCGACATGGAATCATAATTAGTTATATCTTTAATTTGATCTTCATTAACATAGTCACAAGTCTCAATACCATTTTTAACGCATGATCCACATCTTGGTCTCATATTATCACATTTAACTTTTTTAGTTCTACAAGTGTTACACGCCGTTAATGCTCTTCTCCTTGGAGTTGCGTTAAGTATCAGGTTCTTATTTCTCTTCTTATTAGGTGGCTGATTAGGAGGTGAATTTTCATGATGATCAATTGCCCCAGATACTTGCGGTGGTTGAGGTATGGGGGCAGGGGATACTTGATGATTCATTTGAATTAGATTACCAGGGAAATGCGGAATAGGTCCAGGTATACCACCTGAAAGACTACCATGAACGATACCAGGTGGAGGTAAGCCCCTATTAACGTAATTCGGTAGATTTTCTGGCTGCTGATAAACTGGTTGATTAAAATATGGAGGTTGTTGATTAGGATTAAAATTCTGGAAAATTGGTTGAACATCTGAAAGCGAAGGCGTCCGTATATACGTTTGATTTCCTTGGTCCTTATCGTCTGCCTTGGGGTGATTCCTCCATGGGTCTTTTGACATGTTTAATCACCTCGTAAATGTTTGAGAAAATATGACTATCGCACATAATTTAAGGCGAAATGTAGGGGAAAACAGAGTACAACAATTAAGAACCCAGGGGCAGAAAAGTGGTGGAAATGGTAGTAATAATGGGTCTTTTCTATTTTTTTACATAAATAAGGAAATGTACAAGAATCAAAACAAACCACCTTAACCTGGTGGTAATTGAGAAGCATCGACAATGTCAGCAGCATTGACAGCTTCTTCTTCTTCAACTCCATGATCCAATGGAGTTCTTGGTAAAGCCATCATCCCTGATCTAGCCAATTCTAAGATACCAAATGGATGTAATAATTGAACAAACGATGAAATTCTGGATGGTTTAGCACTTAATTCTACAATAACATTTCTATCGGAAATATCAACAATTTTACCACCAAATTTTTCAGTTATAGTGGAAATATGATCTAAATGGATATGTTTTTGTCTTAACGCTTCGCTTGGGGCTAAATTATTTGGATGATAAGCAGATTCGGGAGCCTCTAAATCAGGTATCGATGAGCCATCGTTAGCAAATACTTTATGACTAGTAATTAACTCTTGAAAATATTCTGGCCCTAAAATTGACACTCTGGCTAATAATAATTCTCTTTTAATAATTTCAGCATTACTATAGTCCAACACAGCATAAACTGGCACTAAATCTTCGATTTGTCTTCTAGCTTGTTCAATAACAGCATCTTGACCGGCTAAAACAATTGTCATTCTTGACAAGTCTTTAACTTCAGTATTACAAACAACTAATGAGTCAATATTAAACCCTCTCCCGGCTAAAGTACCAGAAACCGACGATAACACCCCAGGTTCATTTTGAACTAAACAGTTTAAAACATGCTGTTTTTTAGGAGCTTTGGATGGTACAGGAGTTTCATATAAAATTGATGAAACTGCAGCATCCGCCGACCAATTAGGTGTTTCTAATGTTGGTAAAGGTGGTCTTTTTTGGTTACGATGTAAAGTCTTATAAGCCAACGCCGAGGTGGAGCTACTGACCTTGGTTCTAACGAAGGTCTTAATACCGACTTTAGAATAATTAGAAATCATATTGGATTGCATTCACCAGGATTAACGTTCAAGATAAATAAAATTTTCTATGAATCATCACAGTCGTGGAGATTTCGCGGATCAGGGACGTGAGGAATGCGCTATCGCTGCGATTTTCCACTGTGATATACCTGGGATAGTAGTGATGGGAGATGGGCCACTATGGTAGTGAAGCTACAACAGAAGGTTATATTGAGTTAGGTGAGGGTTCGAGGTATATCTGCTGTTTTTTAAGCAGAGGAAAGCACTAATCTATGGCGGTATAATCGCTCTAAGTGCGTAGAGCTCCCTGGAACTTTACGAAAAGACCGTAGATAATGGTGTACCCCATTTAAACATACTTATCTTCCCAAGTACCATATATCACCCCATTATCACCCCATTATCACCTCATTATCACCTCAACTGCTAAATCAACCAGCGGGTGCAAATGTCATTACAATGTTATGAGGCTAATCAGGCACTCGCGAAAAAGTAAAGGAGCCAAATGCCTAAAACCAGAGCTAAGAGAAAGAGTGAAAAGTGTGATAGTTGTAGAAAATTGAAGATATCGTGTGATAAGGTAAGGCCCCGCTGTGAATACTGTGTATCAACTAATCGAATATGTATTTACGAAATTGATTTTGACAATTCGTCAATGTCATCAGCATCTTCACGTTCTGGATCCTTATTAACGGTGTCTGCTTCACCTGATAGATTTATTGAACGACCTGGTTTATTAGTTCAATCAATTAATGATATGGGGAGTCATCTAGGCATTAGTAGATTTGAATTGAAATTAATGAAGTTTTTCAGTGACTTTTATTTGACTAGATTGATTGATAATAATCAGTTAGATCTGAGTGTGCTGGTTCAAGTACCTTATGCCTGGACTAAATCTCCGCTTTTAAGACAAACGGTCTACACATTATCCTGTTTGGTGTTGTATGATTTGGATGAAACTGGCCGAAATTATTTAATTGAAGATGTTGAGCCAAGACCTAGAGATCAAGAACAATTATATTTTCAAACTATGAACTATTTTAACCAATGTTTAAGATTAAATCAGATGAAAATTAAGGAGATTTCCGAAGCTAATAAAGTTATAAAAGACATCGATCAAGCTTTAGAAGTAGTGTTATCCTGCGTTTTATTATTCACATTTTTAATTGTTCAACCGTTTAGTGTCATACCGTTGGTATCATTTGACAATACTCCCGATTTATTAGGAATAGTTAAGGGCATGAAAATAACCATGATTCCATCGTTTGAAATGTTAGTCAACACTCCATTTGAATCATTATCAAAGTTGGGTCGAAAGGAACCTAGCTTATTGACCACATTAAAGTTCCCATTCACCGATCATTTAAAGGATGAACTATTTTTATTCCAACCATTTATTGATGAGCAATCATTTAAACTTTATGATTTTGCAATTGATATGTTGATAGTAGCGTTTTCAAATGCAATCCAAGATTCAAATGCTTCTTATTTATATAGTTGGTTATTTTTTATGGAAAATGAAACTTATGATTTAATGCAACAACAAGAGTATTTTTCGTTGAAATTGCTATTTGCTTTCACATGTTGCTGTATATGGGGTGGCATAGCAATTGAGAGATCAATGAATACCGTGAACCAATATTGTGAACTTTATAAAAAAATTAATTATGAGCGGTTTGGTGGTTGGTACGACGAACAAGATTATTATTGTTATATACTATGCTTGAGATCATTTGAATTCCCAGGCTACTCTTTGGAAATGTTGAAAACGTTTGATCCTAAAAAGTATCTAATTGACAAAAAAATAATTGATGACCAAGGGTTTAATATTGGTAAGACTAATGATTTTAATGATAATATGGAGGAGGGTTTTAATTTAGAGGATGAATTGGGGTTAGTGGCTTTATGATAGTGTTATGAGTGTTTATAGGTAAGGTAATATAGAATAATTCCGAGGCGATGGATGGCTCTAATTCCGTTATAATTCCGTGTTGATGTTGATTCCGCCATCCATAATTTGCAGCGAATTATTTGAGTCGTAGTACTAATGTTCACGATACCCAAATTCTCAAGATCTTTGGGACTAAGTCTAGGGGTTATAACTGCGTCAGTGTTGACTACTACAATATGGTCCGACTCAAAACTAATTGATGCAAAATTAACCTCGCCAAACAAAATATCATTAGAAGAATTGAGGAAACATAATAATCTTGATAACAAAATTTGGGTCGCAATTAATAAAAAGGTTTATGATATCACTGATTTTTTACATAAGCATCCTGGTGGGACGCCAATACTAATGAAATTTGCCGGTAAAGATGCTTCTAAGATTTTCAATCAGGTGCATCCGGTTTATGTAATCGATAGTCTTTTAAAACCTGAAGATTATATGGGGGAGCTAGATATCGTGGACGAGGTTAAAGAACAACCCAAATTAAAAATGAAACTTCCACCGTTAAGTCAAGTTTTTAATCTTCACGATTTTGAATTCCTTGCTAAAAAGGTTTTAGCTCCTGAAGCCTGGGCCTATTATCTGGGTGGACTGGATGATGAAATTACCATGAGAGATAATCATTCAGCTTATCTGAGAATTTTTTTCAATCCAAAAGTTTTAGTAGATGTTAGAAATGTTGATATTTCTACTACTATGTTGGGTACCGAAACCGATGCGCCGTTTTATGTTTCTGCAGCTGCTATGGCTAAATTGGGACATGAAGATGGAGAGTTATCCATAGCTAGAGCATGTGCTAAAGAGAAAATTATTCAAATGATTTCCTCAACTGCTTCTTATTCTTTTGATCAAATTAGTTTAGAAACGTTAATGCCAAAATGGTTTCAACTTTATGTAAAAGTCGATAGAAATCATTCTTATGAAATGTTGAAAAAATGTGAAAATCAAAATGTTCAAGCAGTTTTCGTTACCGTCGACACTCCTGTTTTAGGTAGAAGAGAAAAAGATTATAGATTTAGATACTCTGAGGTTGATGATGACATCGATGATGAGGTAGAATACGACCCAATAAAAGATTATCAAGATCCTGGTATTACCTGGAAAGACATCGATGATTTTAAATCAAGAACAAAGTTACCGATTGTGATTAAAGGAGTTCAAAGAGTTCAAGATGTTTTATTAGCGATTGATCACAACGTTGATGCGGTAGTATTATCAAACCATGGGGGTAGACAATTAGAATATTCAAAGCCTCCCATTGAAGTATTATCAGAATTAATGCCCGTTTTAAAACAAAAGAAATTAGATGAGAAAATAGATGTTTTCATTGACGGTGGAGTTAAGAGAGGTACTGACGTTATAAAAGCGTTATGCCTTGGGGCCAAAGGAGTTGGATTAGGTAGACCATTTCTTTATGCAAATTCTTGTTATGGTGAACGGGGCGTTAGAAAATCAATTCAATTATTGAAAAACGAAATTTCTTTAACCATGAAGTTATTAGGGGTCAATAAAATTGAAGATTTAAATGAAGAGCTAATCGACATAAAGAATTTAAAAACTAGAAGACTGTTTAATGATCTTCATAATGAATTTTATGAACCATTAGAGCCTCCAAATATTTAATATAGATAGATTGATATCTGATTTTCTCTTAGTTGTTATATCAACAAGGGAGTGTTGCAACTCATTTGAAGACTTTCAGAATAATCGAAGGTTTAGATAGAAATACAAATGCATAAATAAAAGAGGATTCTAAAGGTATTAATTAATCAAGATTGCTTACTCGTTTCAGTAAAATTCCTGCTGTCAACACAGTTTTAAAGGAAAAAAAAAACAATGTGAAGTTTAGTATTACATTCTTCTCCTGCTCCAATTGACCCCCTAAAATGATATATTCTACCTGTTCAAATAGAAATTATGACCTGTTATTTATTTTCTAAACCTTCAAAAACAGAACACACAGGAGGTTTTAAAAAGTACAACCACTAAATAATGATCATTTCTTAATTTTTTGTCTTTTTTAAATACAAAATAATTTGAAAACCAGCAAATGCAAAAACGTTATAAAGCTTACATATTAGTTTTTAGATAATATCTATTATTTATTTAAGTCTTTAATAATTCAATTTTAGCATGCTGTGGGAATAAAATTTGAATCATAGTGAAAGACACAAAAAGTGTTAAAAAAATTACGGCATATAATGAGAAGAAGGTAACGATAGTGAAACATTCAAAGACTAAGAAGAAAAGTATTTTATTATTTGAATTTAATAATTACCTATTTCATATCTAAGTTATTATCTAATATTTTTATTTCATTTGTATTTTGATTTTATAATCCATTGACCTTCAATAATTGGCCAAATAATGATTGGTATCGTACTTTTTCATATCAATCCTTTGAAGTATCCTTAAATAACTGTCTAATCATTTTTGACCAATTCTTAACATCCTTATCAAATTCACCATTTGAAACCCCTAATAAATAATCATCAATAATCAAGTCCCATGGGGATTTTCTTTCTGTATCACTTTTAATTAGACATTGATTAATAAATTTACACAACAATTCATCGTAAGGCTTATTAGTTAGTGGATTAGTTCTGTTGTTTAAGCTGGGAGGGTCTTCATTTACAATACGCTGTAACAAGTCCAATATCCCCTCAGGACCTGCAGATGGTTGATTATCTTGGGACGACGATGAAGGTTTTTTATCGTCAGACCAGATTGAGCTACCGGTGGCTAGTTCAATCAACATAAGACCCATGGACCAGATATCGGACTTAATACCGTATTCCAAACCTTGGATACGTTCTGGTGACATATAAGTCGAAGTACCAACGAAAGTATCCGCCATGGCCAATGAATTGGTCAACTCTCTACTCACCCCAAAATCACATAATTTAAATTGTCCTTTATGATTCATCAATACATTGGAAGGTTTGATATCTCTGTGGATAATCTTGTGGTTTTCATAAAGATAAACCAACCCATTCAATATGGAAAAACTTAATTTTTTAAGGATATAATTGGGGAAGGATTTTTCATTTTTGGGTAATAAATGTTGGATTTTATCCAACGATCCACAATTCCCGTATTCCATGCATATAACTATGGTGTTGTTGGTATTTATAAACGCGCCATAAAACTCTATAATATAAGGTGATTGACATTCGTGCAAAATTTTTAACTCTCTGATAATTTGATTTTGAATGATGATTTTTGATTCAATCGATATAACTTTCTTGGCCATAATTTTTTGCGTTGGAACGTGTAAGATTTTTGACACTGATCCAGAATTACCTGAGCCAAGAGATTTCAAAACTACTAAATCTTTACTATTAAATTTGATCGAATTCGTGGTGGAAAAAATTGGTGATGAAGTATCATTAATATCATCTTTTGGAGATGATAAATTAGAATTGGATTTGGTAGGGGATATCGAGCTGATGACCGTTTGTCGCTTCCTTATGATATCCTTTTTAATTCCATTATGTTGGTTTAATTCTAAATTTGAAAATTGATTAATTATATTATCGGTTGAAATCACCGAATCAGGGTCGATGTTTCGTTGACTTATATTTATTGAATTATTGGAAGATATCGAAGACCTGCTACTTCTTGAATCATACAGTAGTCGTGAGTTATTATTTGTATTATTGGTGGTAACCGCAGCATGATTATTTAACACCAAGGGAGCTGGTCTTAAATTATTTCGTTTATTTCGTAAACTATTAGTTTCAAATTTCAAATCTTCGATTGGTGGAGGTATATCATCATCATTATCATTATTTAATTGTAATTTTTTAAAATTTTTTCGTTTCAATGTTTTAACATTTAAAAGTTCATCTTTGTTATCGAGGTGTTCGTTTTTATCAATTTTGGAGGATTTATTAAAATTCGAATTTAATGGACTATGCTTCGGATCCAACGATGAAGATACCGGCGGTGGTATTGGCGGTAAGTCTTTATCTTTCGACTGTATTGAACTTGTTGAATTATTCTTTAAGTTCATCATCTTTAGACGAAAAGGGTCTTCAACGATTTTGTTCGCGTTGAAATTTCGCATTATAGGAGGTTTTGGGTTAATTTTTCAGATCACAATGGATGGAAAACAAAGAGATCAAAGTGATCAAAGAGGGATATCTAACAAATAGTTAAAGGGATGGGTAAAGAGAAAGGTTGAAGAGAACGGTGGTGAGATGGAGATCATAAGAATAAATTAATAAATTTATATATACAGTTATAGTACATTATAATACAAAATCATTGATAGTGATAAGGTATTTGACCCATTTGTAAATTCTGTTGGAGTGGTGAAATTTTTTGACCATTGGAACCATTGGAAACACTTTGACGGTTTGCTTGACCACTGGACCCTCCTACTTGACCAGCTGGCTGATTATTTGGTTGATTTGGTAGTTGACCTGGTGGTAACTGGTTAAGTGGTATAGGATGATAATTATTCATCGGTTGGTTCACTTGGTACAATTGATTATTTATTTGCGGCAACTGATTATATTGGCCCAATTGATTGACCATGATGGGATGCTGGATGGGGAACTGATGTAATGGTAATTGGTTCATATTCATGGGGATTTGATTATTATAATATCCTTGATATTGGATGGGTGCCCCATTTTGATGTTGGATATGAGGATGTTGATGGATGGATGGTGGTACTTGTTGCTGTGACGATTGAACGGCAGCAACTTGTTGAGATGGAGCAATTTGCTGCGGTGGAGGTTGATTTTGATTTTGTTGATTTTGTTGAGTTTGTTGTACATGCTGTTGAGGAACAGGATTCGATGGTTGCAATGCTTGATTTAATTGTTGTTGAATTGGATAAGATTGATAGTGAAGATCAAAATCTTGAGCATTCATTGGATTGTTTTGCACTGGAGGGGCAGCAACTGCCGAACCATTATTAATGATTGATGGCACATTACCAGGGTTTGAACCATTAATAGTATTAGTATTGGCATTAGTATTAATATTACTATTAGCACTGGCATTAGCAGTATTTGCTACTACTGCAGAGCCTGGAACCACGGTAGTGGTCGACGCAATACTATTTGAACCATTGGTGATGGCATTCACAGCATTCGATTCCATTGAATAATTGGGCATTGGTAACATGCCCGTCGACTGAATTTGTTGATTGATTAAATCCTCATTAGATTGATTTGAAATCGACGACGACTTTTTCTTTTTGGACCTACAATTTATACAAACTTTATGTTTGCCAACATCTTCATTACTTAATGGTTTTGCACATCGATTACAATTACCTAATTTTTCTAAATTATTTCGTCTTATTTTATCATTCTCTCGACATCGCTGACAGACTTTAAAATTTTTACTAGTCTTAGGAACTCCGTCGTCCAAATTATTATCATTAGGATTGGAATTATTTAAAATCGAGCTATCAAGCGGACCAGAACAATGAACACATCTGCCTTGTTTTGCACGGTTGGCTTTCCTAAACCGCAAATTTTGTCGACAATTCAAACATAATACAAATTTCTGCAATTCTGGGGGGATATCGTTACCACATCGTCTACAAACGCCAAATTTCTCCTTGGTTTTCTTCTGCCATCTTCTCAGTCTTTGACGTTGTAATTCTCTACAATGTTGGCATAATTTAAAGATTTTGGGATCAGCTAGTGGCTTGGCCGATTCATTCTGACTCGATTTAGGTACAACAATCGGTTGATCGAAATCCTTTTTACATCGGGAGCAGTTGGATCTTAAAAATTGCGTTGATTCATTGATATTGACGATTTTGTTGGTGTCGTCTAAAAATTTCTGTTGTACATGTAATGGAGGGATGGGAGTTTCTAACTTGGTGGAATCAGCCAAGGCTGATTCACCCAAGGTGGACAGGTTATCATGGTTATTATTTGACGACGATTGATCATTTGATGACTGATTGTTTGACGACTGATTGTTTGATGATTGATTTGCATCATTTATCGATGGATAATTTGGATTAATAACACTTTCTCCGTTACTGACACTGGTGTGAGTCAAATTATTATTCAACTGGTGATCTAAATGATGATCAACTGACAAAAACAGTTGATCCATCTTATATTATATCTCGCTAAGCTGTGGTACTAAGTGTTTTGCAATTTTGTACTATATAGCAACTTTACCAACCAAAATGACAGTTCTGTTGTTGCAGGTAACGAGGCTAAAAAAAATGGAAAAAAGGGAAAAAAAGCAACAAAAAAATGTGATGATTTTATTCCAGGTTATTGTTGCTGAAACCTTCCCCCTCTGAAAATAATAATATCACTAAAGGCCCGTTAAAAAAGTAAGATCACTGAAGCGCTTGTTAAAAAAATAAAATCTCTGTAGAAAATATCTGAAGGGTTACAATTTCTCCACCAACTTGAGCCCTCAATAATAAATGACAGCGGGTAATATTTTCCACTAAGGTAACTAGATGTAATGGGATAACGGTATAGTATATGTGATATGCTACTATTGCTACGGTTTCCACGGTGGACAAAAATAAGAATTTTGAACTATCAAGAAATGTAATACTATATATAATATTTTTGTTTATCCACAAAAAAAATGGGCAATGATTCAAAACCAATGAAAAATTTTAAGGTACCAATGAAAGGGCAATTAGCAAAAAAAAATATACAAAAATAAAATAAAAATAAACTAAGAATAAAGTGGATGAAGATAATACGGAAATGGTCGATTAGCAAGTAGAGTATAGAAATCAAGCCCCGGTGATAGTGATGTGTTACAATGAAGTACCCTGTGCAGTAAAGTACCTAGGTATTGCAATAAAGCACCTATTAAGAATATATGTATTAAGAACATATGTTCTACAATAATGTGCCTTGGCGTCAATAATATACGTATTCCTATAGATGTATTGCAATAGTACACCGTGATACTGCGGTATCATGGTAATATGGACGCAATGTAACATAGAACGGTGGTGTGTGCGCTAGTGGACTAGTGGAGGTATACACTACATCGCTGATGGCATTATTTTTAAAATAGGTTCAAAAGAAGGCGAATAATAACCTCAGGTTAATACGTAACGGGAATTTTTAACGTAGGAATGGGACGAGTCAAATAGTTTTGGTAACATTATTGTTGAGCCTATTGTTTATGCCTGTATGGGGACAATGCCATAATATATGGGAATTATCAACTATACGTTTGAAATACGTTAAATTTAGCTCAATGTGGTTACTATTGGATGAAATGTCGATAATCCTGGCTACGCTGGGCTAAACCTGATTAAAAGTATGATAATCCCACATACGTTGATGGACGTAATTTCAAATAGAGTTTAAAACACCAAAAACACAATATGCAGCAGTTATGAGGTGGTGTAAATAATCCGGTTGGGTTATTCACCCCTGTTTCGACAAATCAGGGGTTTGTGGGAGATATTTGGTGGCACTGGCGCCCATTAGATTATGGGGCTGGGGGAGCAACGCATTGCGCAAGCGAGCGACAGGAGGGCAGACGACGGGCGAGGCAGGGTGGCATTTACAACGGTTAGTACCATCCCCAGTTCCCCTTAAACTTAAGCCTTATTACTTTTTCTCTGGCCACATACTGCTCAAGTGGGATAACCTTTCACAACCTTAACCTCTCACAACCTTCACAGCGTTGCACAACGTTTCCCAACCTATTTTCACGGCCTTTTTATAATCTTTAACCGTCTTTCACAATCTTTTCACCTCACATCTTCCACAATGCTCCAATATTGCCAATCTTTCTATCCGAGGTGGCATTTTTATTTGACTTCACTTTCCTTTAGTGATGTATTTTAACTGCATTGAGTAATTGATACCTGTCAACGAAAATTCCATAAAATGGTTTGCATTGCTAAATTTCAAGTTACCATTATTATTACATTCTATTATTACATTTTACATTTTGCATTTCCATCTATTCATCACCGTTGGTGTTGCCACTACGTCCATCAGGTTAAACCTCTTGATTTGATTGTTTGATTCACTTGTTTTGCTCTCAGACGATATATTTAATGCATTACGCGGGGCGTGTTAATGTCAGATGAACTGCCTTGTTGTTCTGCAACATTAACGAGTTATAGATTCCATTGGTCCCATATTGCGTTTTCATTGGATGATTCATTGAGTTCCAGTTAATCGTTCTGTTCGTTTGATTTTATTCAGACTCCCTTCAGGTGCATTATAGCCACCGTCTAAATAGATTTGCGTATGCATTTATTGCCTATGAACTACAAAAGCTATACAGTTGTTTCCAAAATAGGTTTAATTATGTATTTATTGCATATGAACCAAAATAAAGTATACACATTTGTTTCTAAAAAAAGTACCCCTGAGTTCCAACCTCGTCTGGGCTTTTTGCATCGGTTGTTTTGGTGGTTGACATATTTACAAACCACGCAAGTTACGTTTTGATCGTTTATTGTGGTACCTTACTTATGAACACCTCAGCCTCTATTTACACGTATTTCCAGCATCAGCCCTAACCTGCCCTAGCATCAGCCCTAGTATCTGCCTCATTGTCGACTGTCTTCATCCTCCAGGTTATAAATTCTATAAACGTCATACAACCTGAAAACTCCAAATCCGATTAATCCCGCCCCCATAGTCTTGACAAATCTCTGCCATAATATCGGATTTTTGTTTAAATCAACTGATCCGTTGGATTCTCTGAATAATGTGGGTGTTTGTAAGTACCCACCTAATGCAAATGACAACACTGCCTGTATGCTGGTACATGGAATACAATCTTTATATTCATATTCTTTTGACTGTGGTGACAACATTCCTAATATGTTACTCTCGACCATTTTAAACGTTCGTTCAATGTTCGTTCAATGTTCGTTCAATGTTCGTTCAATGTTCGTTCAATGTTCGTTCAATGTTCGTTCAATGTTCGTTCAATGTTCGTTCAATGTTCGTTCAATGTTCGTTCAATGTTCGTTCAATGTTCGTTCAATGCTCCTTCGGCGCTCCTTCAAATCTTCCTTTGAATCTTGTTTGAAGTCGTTGCCTAAATCTGTGTAAACTGTTCTACACTGAAAAGATGAGACCTGAGAATCAAGAGTTTTTACTAGAGAAAAGTGAGAAAACTGAAGAGTAGTGACCAAGGTGATGTTGAAGTTCAGGTCAATTAAACCAATTAGACCAACGAGAATAACGCCAATCTCCTGGAGGTTCGCTAGAAATTTATCATACAATTATAATACTCAATACAAACCTCCAACCTCCACAAAAACCAAATTTCTTGTGGGATCATTGATTTTTTCATCGATAAGTTATGCCATCTACTATTTATACTGGCCCAAACATACGTTCCCTTCGTCAGTTGCTACCACGTTGAGAAAGGGGTTGTGGGCCGAAAGTGACAAGGGCGGCAATGATTACAATTTGGCATTGAAATACTATATTGAATCGTTGGAAAAATGCAATGAATTGAATTTAAACCCATTAACTGATGAATACACGGGAATTCAATTGAAAATAGGGGAAATGTTTGAAAGATTGAATATGTTAGATAAAGCATCGTTGATCTATAATGAGATTGGTTCATTATACTTGAAAACTTTGCACGATAAAAACTTAAAATTGTCCCAAGATTACCGAAATCATTTAATACAAAAATCGCTTAGAATTGGGGTCAAACTATCAGAATTATCCAAAACAGATTTGAATTTGTCGAAAGCAATATTGATTGCTCATTCATCGGCAGCAACGTTGGAAATCAATAAATTGATCAACCTCACCAATGTATCCCCCTCCACAAACCAACATTTGAAGTTAAATTTATTGTACTTGGATGAGTATTTCAATGCTATAAACTTATTAATCGTTATTAATATTCAATTGGGTGACTTTTCATTTGCCATGGATAAAACGTTAAAATTGTATAAATTAATGAGGATTTCAAATGTTGAACCTAAAAAGTACTTGTTAAATATTTGTAATTTAGGTGGGTTGTCATACTTACAATCAGAGATGTTTGAATTAAAATTGATCAATATTCTTAAATCGAATAATATCCCGATCCCTCAAGATTTAAAGAGTAATCCGTTTATTAATCATGATGATGATGTTGATAAAATTGATGAAAGAATTCAAGCTTCTTACAACGAGAATTTAAATCACTTTAATATTTACATTAACTACGCAACCGAAGTTTATGAATTTGTGTTGGCGAGAGCTAATGAATTAGTAGGTAATAAATCATTGTCCATACCATCAATATCAATACCCAATGACATCACCTCCACATCATCATCATCATCATCATCATCATCATCATCAACAGCTGTAACCACAGATAACTCCCCTACGATACTAAACCCAACACCGGCTGCTCATTTACATCCCCTAAATGATGAGGAAATCATGGAGATTCAAGAAATTATTGCTTTATCGACTTATTCATTAGGGGTCATTAATTTACATTTAAAAAATTACGATAAAGCCGAAAGGTTATTAAGAGAATCTAGGGTTAAATCAAAGAATTGTAATTATGTTGACTTAATCGTGGAAATAGAAAACGAATTAAAGAAATTATTTAAGGAAAGAGCCAAGTTAGAATAAACGTCCAACTGATCACCCTCTCTCTACCTTCTTCTTGCATTCGCCTACCAGATTCACATTAAGGGGTATTGGAATCTGAATCGTGAAAAATGTCCGATACCTTCTCCAATCTGGGCTAATGCATTTTAATAGATTAAAGGTTCATGGATTGGTTGCAAATCCTAATCTCACAAAAAATTAACTACGCGATGAATCAATGCAATGGTATAACAACAAAGGGCAATAGATGCAAAATACGAACTAATGACAAATTCTGTCATTACCATATTTACCAGTCATCCATACACGCTTCTTCAAATTCTCCAGGACATTTAAAATCGTCGAGTCCTTCAAAAGCCCCCAGTGCTTCCAAATCAATCACATCAGGATACATTTACATTTATACCCTTTCAAAGTTTTTCGATAAATCAACTAATTGGTTTAAAGTTTATAATTTGCCAGACCATAAAAGCAATAATGACTATGAAGTTTCCAAATCTCCATATATTTTTTTAAAGATTGGTATGACAAGTAAAGATATTAATCAGAGAATTCTGCAATGGGAGAAAAAATGCAAACATGAAATTATACTAATTAATCCAACTACTGATAACATCATTAAATCATCCAAGATTCATGACTTGTTCAAAAGATTATCGTTAACTTCAAAAATTGGAGGACTAGACCATTTTAAAGATGGTGGATTCTTCAGCAATAATAACCTACCAACGATTGAATCAGAAATTCACAGTTTATTACATAAAAAATACGGTAAAGGGATCATTTACTGTAAAAATTGTTCTATAGATTCATATAATATTCATATTGAATGGTTTTTAATTCCCAAAAGGGATTTAAATAAAGTTTACAAGTTGATCGATAATGTTTGTGAAAAGTATTCTTTAACCGGGTAGGGAAAAACCATATAGAAAAATATATAGGGATAAAGAAGTATATAGAGACAGGAAGATAAAAGCACAACATTTTTTTTATACACTATAAAACACTAGAACATCAATAAACTAATAGTCACTGTACCTAAGTATTCATATAAGTTGAAGGATCAACCCCGCCTTCAGGAAATTCAGTAATTTTAACATCGAATCTTGATTGGATTTTTTCTAAAACTTCTTCATCAGCAGGATCGGAAACAAAAGAAATGGCTAAACCTTTAGTACCAAATCTACCAGCTCTACCAACTCTGTGTAAGTATTGATCGGCTTCACTTGGTAAATCGTAATTGATGGCTAAATTGATTCTTTCAATATCAATACCTCTACCGAAAACATCAGTGGAGACACAAATTCTTTTGTTAAATTCTTTAAAAGATTTATATCTGGCGATTCTTTCTTCTTGTTTTAAACCTGAATGAACAGCAATGGATGGGAAATTACAAGCAGTTAATAATTTATTTAATTGTTCAGCTCTTTGGGTGGATTTAACAAAAATAATAACTTGATTGAATTCTAAAGAATCTAACAAATCACTTAATTTTCTGTTTTTTTCCTTTTCGGATAATTTAAGATAAAATTGTTGTAAACCGTGTAAGGTTAATTTTGCTTCATCATCAACGTAAATTTCTAATGGGTTTTGCATGAATTTTTTACAAATAGGTCTGATTTCTTGGGATAAAGTGGCAGAAAACATCATAACTTGTTTTTGTAAAGGAGTAGCTCTGAAAATATCTTGAACGTCTCTTCTCATATCAATGGCTTCCAAGACTTTATCACATTCATCAATGACAAATGATTTGATGTTATTTAATCTCAAGGCTTTTTCGGTTACTAACGCATGTAATCTACCTGGGGTGGCAACAACAATATGAGGACATGTTTCTTTGTTTTTAATTTTAGCAACATCTTTGTTGATTGGAGTACCACCGTAGAAAACTTCGGTTTTCACATCTGGCATATACTTGGAGAATCTGGCGTATTCGTTACGAATTTGGTAAGCCAATTCTCTAGTATGACAAATGACTAAAGTGGAAACTTCACCAGCAACTGGTTCTAGTTGTTGTAACGTTGATAATACGAACACGGCGGTTTTACCTAAACCAGATTTAGCTTGACATAAAACATCAGTACCTAAAATAGATTGAGGAATACAAACTTGTTGGACTATTTAATGTTAGTTGAAAACCCTAAGGAATTGAAAAGGGAAGTTGACACCACCTTTTCATGGAGTTCTGGGATGGTAAATAAAATGTAAAAAATAGATTGCCTGTTGATTCCGGATAGTTACTTATCAAAATAATGTGTCATTGTACATTGATTATCAAATGATCAAGGGACAATTCAACTGAAATCAACAATTGAAATTATCGACTGAAAATCTCACGATATATCAAACCAATATACCAAATCTCAAGTGTCTTAAAGCACGTCCTAAACACGTCATGACACGGTGGAAAAGAAACTGACAGTTTAATTGTCAACACTGAAAATCACGTCAATGATTAAACCATTGAACTAATTTTGATCCAACATTGCAAATCTGCAGTAATGAAAATGTTTTGAAAACGTTGGAGGACCCTGTTTAACAGCAGTACCAAAATAAAAAATACTTTTTGAACTTCTAAACACGGATAATCTTTTTTTACAAGTGTTTACCAAACCATTTGACAATGATACGAACCTTCAGAAGGATGTTCAAACCCACAATCACCAATAGCTCTTAATAATTCAGGTTTTAATAAAAAGTCTCTAAACCCAGTGGCGTGAATACCGACGTATGAACCTTTTTTATCAGATTCTTTGGTGGACGCATCGGTGGTGGCTGGTTGCTGTTGGGTAACAGCGATTTCTTCAGAATCTGAATAATCTAATAATTCTTCTTGATTGTTTGACATGGTGTATATGTGATATTTATCGTTGAAATTTTTTGTCGAGCGCTTTTTCTCAATGCTGCCTGTAGTGGGAAAATCAGAAATTTTGAACTGAGACCTAACAGAAACCAGTAGCAATAGTTGAACAACCACTTCGACCAACGAAACAGGATTACAACACATGTTTAGAAGATTGATCACCCCCTTGAAAACAACTAGAGTCGGCTATGCTAGATTCAACTCTAGTGATGTGCAATCAAGAGTGCTTCAAATTGCAGAACTAGTCAAAAATGATGCAGAGTTAAAGGAATCGTTCGTTAAAATGCAGTCAATTTTCAAAGAAAAGGGTTTAGCCGATGACAAGCCTCCAAGCTTATTGCAACTATCAAAATTATTAATGGATCCAGAAATCAGAACGTCAATCAATTTATTGAATGATAAAATCAAAGCTGCCAACATCGAAATTAATCCTTCTGATTTTAGTGAACTCTTCAAATATTATAAAAAAAATTAGCTCTTGTAAATATATACACTTATTACTTTATATATACTACTTATTCACTGCCAAACGGAACTATTTTTTGGAAAATGACTTGGAAATATTGGCAGCCTCTTCCACCGCTCTGGAGATTGCCCCTCTTACTCCCAGGTCTTCTAATTTCAACAATCCTCCAATGGTGGTACCGCCCGGGGTACAGACTTTACTCTTCAATACTGCTGGGTGTTCGTTGGTTTCCACTGCCATTTTGCCTGTACCTTCCAATACTTTGGCTGCACACTGCTTGGCGGTTTCGTAGGGAATGCCCATTCTAACCCCTCCGTCGATTAACGCTTCCATCATCAATAAGCAAAACGCTGGTGCTGACCCAACTAGCGCAGTTGCCGCATCCATATTCTTTTCAGGAATCTTGATGGCTTTCCCAACGGGACTAATTAATTTCATCACTAAATCTTCATACTTTGGCTCAGCTTGATGTGAGAAGGCAATGGTGGCCATACCACAGCCAAACTGCGCTGGGGTGTTAGTCATGACTTTAGCAACGTACTGTGAAAAAATCGATAATTCTTCAATGGTAATCCCTGCTAATAACGAAATGACCAATTGTTTTCCATTCAACGAATCTTTGACCTGATTATAAACCTCCTGATACATGAACGGCTTACAACCAAGGATGATAATGTCTGCTTGCTTAACTGCCTCCTTATTCTGTTCACCATAAGAATACTCAACAATTGTGTTGGATAATTTGCTCTTTAACTTCTGACTCAGTTTTTCTGTACTGTTGCAACAGATGATTTTACTTGGGTATGGTTCAAACTTACTGTTCAATATAGCAGACGTAACAGCACTACCCATAACACCGCAGCCTAAAACCGTAATTGTATAATTCTCCATCTTTTGTACTTATAATCGCTTACTCACACTAATCCCGTTTGTGTTGGATTCTTATCGACTGGTAAAATGTCTTTGATCAGTCGTGAAATTTTCAAGTTTCAAGGAATTCTCAAATTAGTTAATTGGAGAGAGCATTGGCTTAAATTTTTTACTTTACCACTTTGAAGGGTGTTTGTTATTTATAAGTCTGTGTAAGGACGTCAGTTAATAATACATATATATTGTTTGCCTTGTGGGCTAGTTTTACATATTAAATTTAAATTCTGTTCGATTTCTGTCGTGTGTGAAAATCGAAACTTAGCCTACTGTGAAATCCGCTAAATAGATTGTGGTGTAACCAGATAATAGGAAAACACCTAATTTTTGTGAAAACATATTGAAACCGGTATAAAAAGTTTCGCTGGGTATAGGAGAGTTCAAATATGCCAATATGGCTGATAAAACTTCAAGTTGTCCCACGTTAACGCCAACTTTAGAACAATTTAATAACCCTATTGAATATTTGTCCAGCAATGAAGTTGCAAAACTTGGTGAACAGTACGGAATTGTCAAAGTGGTGCCACCATTTAACTGGAAACCGCCGTTTCTGTTGTCGTCACAATTTAAGTTCCATACCAGGAAACAAAAGTTAAGTGACTTGGGTATCATGACCAGGTCAAGAAACTTTTTCACAGAGAATATCAATCGGTATCTAAAGATGAAAAAGAAGAGAGTGTTGAAAGCATTTATGATGATACAGGGTGAAAAAGTCTACTATTACGATTTATTCGTCGAAGTGGAAAAACAAGGAGGGTTCAAAAATGCTAACTGGGGTGAAATTAACCAATTGTTTCACACGGCAACGGGCAGCGAAGTGTTGAAACGGGAGTATCTTACTCATATTAAAGCGTACGCTGATTTTTTGAATAGCCTGACTATTCCTGACACTATTGAATCAGACGACGACGATGGGGATCACTATAATCAACAGTTTGATGCACAACCAGTTGACGAAGATTTCGATAGTGATGTTGAGGAGTCAACTTCACAGGACCAATCTTGTAAAATCTGTCGATCCAACGAGTCCCCTGAATCCACGTTGCTTTGTGATCATTGTGACGACGCATATCATGCAGAGTGTGTTCAATTAGATCATATCCCCCTGGGTAGTTGGTACTGCAATAGATGTTTAATAGGCACGGGAGAATATGGATTTGAAGAAGAAACTGAGCTAAAGTATTCTGTCGATGATTTTTATAAACATTGTGTTGAATTTGAAAAGACATTACTTGATGAGCACGGTCCATTAACTTTAAAAGATATCGAAACTAAATTTTGGCAATTTATTGAAATACAAAAAAGCGATCTAGAAGTTAGATACGGTGCTGATATTCATAATTTGGTAGCTGGTCAAATATCGGGATTCCCAATGAACGACTCGCCACAAATCATTAAAGACTATTTTAACTCCGAAGTGTTCAATTATTATGCTACTCAACCATTTAATTTGAATAATTTGCCATTCAGCAAAGGGTCATTATTAAACTATATCAACCATTCAATATCGGGGATGACGATTCCATGGATTTATGTTGGATCATTATTATCGACATTTTGTTGGCACGTCGAAGATCATTATACGTTATCAGCAAATTATTGTCATTTTGGCGCCACCAAAAAGTGGTACGGTATACCGTCCAGTTCAGCAGATAAATTTGAATCATTTATGAAAAATAGTGCTCCCGATTTATTTAAAAAACAGCCCGATTTATTGCATCAATTGGTGACTTTGGTGTCGCCCGATAGATTAATTGAACATGGTATACCAGTATACTATGCCGACCAAAACCCCAATGAATTTATAATCACATATCCAAGGGTTTACCATGCAGGGTTTAATGCAGGGTTTAATTTTAATGAAGCAGTTAATTTTACCCTGAGCAACTGGATTGAATTTGGTGAACGAGCAATTAATGACTATAAGCTCATTAAAAAGGAAAACGTCTTCAATCACTACAAGTTATTGGAAAATATATTGATCAATTATACCAGTGGTACGGAAAGCAATATTAAATTGGTTAAAAAATGTTTAGAACGGTATAAATGTTTTGCAAATGATATGCATTTGTTGATTAAACATTTAAAACCTCAGCTAAAAACCGAATATAGAGGAAAATCAATTGACTACAGTGAATATGTAAAGCAAAGGGAAAAATTTAATGAAAATCAAGATTTAGACGATGAAGAATTATGTGATTTATGTAAGACACATATCTATCACGGATACGTTGAAATCGACAATCATAATCATGATTTCATAAAGCCAGAAGAAGCCGCGTTGCCACCACCGCCTACTACCAATCCCACTATCACCACCGGTGGATTGTTGACACCTGAATCATCGCCATTTGTGGAAATTAAGGCAACGTTTAAGAACGAGAAAGACGACGAACCAACAGGTAGAGTTTTGAGAACAAAAGTTATCAAAGCTTCAGAAGCTTTAGGAAAACTAACCAATGGCGAAAAGCACCAACTAAAATCAGAGCTAAATGTCAGAAGATCAAAAAGAATTGAAAAAATCGAAAAAATCGACAAAGCTACTAAACCAACCTCCACATTAAGACCAAACACCGCAAGCAAATCGAAAATGTCGATTATAAGTCATAAAATCAGATTAAACGATATAAACGAAAAGATAAAGATCAACATTTGTCTCGCATGTAGTAACAGTCTGAACTTAGCTAATGGGACGGTAATTGTAAATGTTAGTCCTGAGTCGATGTTCAAGTTTATAAACATGGTGGAGCTCTACTTAAATGCTAGTTAATGAATAACCGACGTTGTAAGCCACGCTCTATGGCAATAGCCAAATGCGTCTACCTCTATCCCTAGGTAGCTACACCATCGTTAGCACACCAGCGTTAGCACACCATCGTTAGCACCATCGTTAGTACCATCGTTAGCACCACCGTTAGCACCATCGTTAGCACCATCGTTAGCCCCCATAGTTAAAGCTACTGTTAATAGTAGTTTGCAGCCAAATCCGGGTAAACATCGCACCATGAAAAAAATAAATTTCATTGGATGAAAATTTCAATCCGAATTTTTCAGTGTTGAGAAGAAAAAATTTAAATATCAAAAATTTCCAATTAACTCGTTCTTAATTAATTTTAAAATGGTTCTTCCAAGATTATTTAATCAAACTAGTAAGAACTTACTTAATGCTTCAAGAGGTTTTAAATTAAACTTAGCTAGAAACTTTGCATCAGCTGCTCCAGTTGCCGGTAAAGTTAGGTATGTTTGAAATTTTTACATTTTCCAAGGTATTTTCTCCAGACAATTTTGTATAGACATCCAGGTTGAATAGTCCTAGGATCAATTGAATCACCAGGGTGGACAGATGGATTGCCATTGCCAATTGATGCTCACAGCCACGAGATGTTTACCGTGGGTTGGAATCAATTGAAATCGGTAGGAAACCTTTGATGGTTTGTGGGCGGCTAGTGGTAATAATGGATTTCAACGAATCAATACAAGATATATGGTGGATTGCATCGATGCTATAGCCACTGTCAAGAGTATAGGCCGTTATCCACCGTCCATTGTAACCCTGGGGTGGTCAAACATTGCAGAGGATTTGAAAAATCTTGAGATCGAAATCTCGTCCAATGAAAATTCAAGTTCTCACACAGCGGTCCAATCAACAGTGGATGAGAAATTTCTTAAGTAGTGAAAAATTGACTAAAAGGAAATATCTGGAGAGAATAACGATGATGGTATAGAAGACCCAATACTAACAAAGAATTTAGAGCTGTTATTGGTGCTGTTGTTGATGTTCATTTCGATGATGGTAATTTACCAGCTATCTACAATGCTTTAACCTTGAAAAACGGTGAACAAGATTTAATCTTAGAAGTTGCTCAACATTTAGGTGAAAACACCGTCAGAGCTATTGCTATGGATGGTACCGAAGGTTTAGTTAGAGGTGCTGCAGTTTCTGATACCGGAGCCCCAATCACTGTCCCAGTTGGTAGAGGTACTTTAGGTAGAATTATTAATGTTACCGGTGACCCAATTGATGAAAGAGGTCCAATTGAATGTAAACAAAGAAACCCAATTCACGCTGAACCACCTACCTTCGTCGAACAATCTACTGCTGCTGAAGTTTTAGAAACCGGTATTAAGGTTGTTGATTTATTAGCTCCTTACGCTAGAGGTGGTAAAATTGGTTTATTCGGTGGTGCTGGTGTCGGTAAAACTGTTTTCATCCAAGAATTAATTTCTAACATTGCCAAAGCCCATGGTGGTTTCTCCGTTTTCACTGGTGTCGGTGAAAGAACCAGAGAAGGTAATGATTTATATAAAGAAATGATTGAAACTGGTGTTATTAACTTAGAAGGTGAATCTAAAGTCGCTTTAGTTTTCGGTCAAATGAATGAACCACCTGGTGCCAGAGCTAGAGTTGCTTTAACCGGTTTAACCATTGCTGAATACTTCAGAGATGAAGAAGGTCAAGATGTCTTATTATTCGTCGATAATATTTTCAGATTCACCCAAGCTGGTTCAGAAGTCTCAGCTTTATTAGGTCGTATTCCATCAGCTGTCGGTTATCAACCAACCTTAGCCACTGATATGGGTCTTTTACAAGAAAGAATTACTACCACCAAAAAAGGTTCCGTTACTTCAGTTCAAGCTGTTTATGTCCCAGCTGATGATTTAACTGATCCTGCTCCAGCTACTACTTTCGCCCATTTAGATGCCACTACTGTCTTATCAAGAAGTATTTCAGAATTAGGTATTTACCCAGCTGTTGATCCATTAGATTCTAAATCAAGATTATTGGATGTTGCCGTTGTTGGTCAAGAACATTATGACGTTGCTTCAAATGTTCAACAAACCTTACAAGCTTATAAATCTTTACAAGATATTATTGCTATTTTAGGTATGGATGAATTATCAGAAACTGATAAATTAACCGTTGAAAGAGCCAGAAAAATTGAAAGATTCTTATCTCAACCTTTCGCCGTTGCTGAAGTTTTCACTGGTATCCCAGGTAGATTAGTTAGATTACAAGATACTATTAAATCATTCAAAGAAGTCTTAGAAGGTAAATACGATCATTTACCAGAAAATGCCTTCTATATGGTTGGTGGTATTGAAGATGTCGTTGCTAAAGCTGAAAAATTAGCCGCTGAAGCTAATTAGACATAGAAGTTCATAGTCATATAAAAATAAAAGTACGTTAGTATGATTCTCTCCCTTGCGATACACCCCTTTGACGTCTCTTTGCTTCACATCATAATTTTGGTATTTTGGTGGGTTATATTTGGATTCGCGTTGGCAAAAAAATCTTCAACATGACTTTTTCAATCACTGACGTATGTAGAGAATATCCCTTAATTAAACCGATATTAAGATTTACTAACGATTTTACAAGACCTTAGGATTCTTGGACAGTCCAAACTTACCATGGAAATCAATTATTGTTGGTTTTACCGTTGGTCAATTTGTTTTTGAAAGTTACTTAGGTTACAGACAATATCAAGTTTTACAAAAAACTTCTCCTCCAATTTCAATTAAAGAGGAAGTTGCTAAGGAAACGTTTGATAAATCTCAAGATTACAGTAGAGCTAAACAAAGATTTTCATTTTTCGCTGATAGTTATTCATTAGTTAAGAATTTATTATTTATTCAATACGATTTATTGCCAAAGTTTTGGTCAATTGGTGGTAGCATTTTAGAGTTTGCTAAACCAATTTTACCAAAAGCTTTTGGTGGGATTATTACTCATTCAATTTTCTTCACGTTTGCTATTACTATTTTCAGCAATTTAGCTTCATTGCCAGTTGATTATTATAGCACTTTTGTATTGGAAGAAAAATATGGATTTAATAAATCAACTTTAAAATTATGGATTGTTGATCAAATTAAATCTTTAGCGTTATCTTTTGTTTTCATCCCTCCAATTTTAGGTGGTATTTTAAAAATTATTGATACTTTTGGTCAATCATTTATTATTTATCTTTGTGGTTTTGTTTTAGTAACTCAATTAGTTTTCATGACCATATTCCCAACTTTAATTCAACCATTATTTAATAAATTCACCCCATTAGAAGATGGCGAATTAAAAACTGCAATTGAAAAATTAGCTGAAAGTCAAGGTTTCCCATTAACTAAATTATACGTTATCGATGGATCAAAAAGATCAGGTCATTCCAATGCTTATTTCACCGGTTTACCATGGAGTAAGCAAATTGTTTTGTTTGATACTTTGATTGAACAATCTACCGTTGATGAAACCGTTGCTGTGTTGGCCCATGAAATTGGTCATTGGAAATTAAATCATTTACCAAAAATGATTTTATTTTCACAAGTTAATTTATCCTTCATGTTTACAATTTTTGCTGGATTTGTTAAAAATATTTCATTATATAATTCATTTGGATTTTACAATGTTTATCCAACAATTGTTGGACTTTTATTGTTTTCTGATATTTTTAAACCAGTTGAATCAGGTTTACAATTTATTCAAAATTTATTTATTAGAAAACATGAATACGAAGCTGATGAATACGCTAAACAATGTGGTTACACTGATGATTTAGGTAAATCCTTGATTAAATTAAACGTCGAAAACTTGTCATACTTTGATGCTGATTGGTTATATTCTGCTTACCATAGATCTCATCCAATTTTAACTGAAAGATTAGATGCTATTGGTTATGTTTCAAAGGAAAAAGTTTCGATGGAAAAACCCGAAAAACAAGATTAATTTAAATTACCCTATTAATTTGAAATCACCCTTGTTTGAAAAACTTTGAATGCAATTCTTTATAGTCAGATCTCATTTTTACATATCCTAAATGTATTTTACCAACAAAATGATCCGCTAATCTTCTATCACTATCTAATCTCGATAAAAATGCACCACATTGATCACAAGCTTGTAATTTTTGCTGTGACGTTTGTCCGATATTTTCAATTATGTTTCTTGCCTTTTCACCTTCCATTTCTCGATTACTGATCAATTCATCCAATTTTTTAGCATGATTAAATAATGTCCTTGGTTTACCATTTTCTAAAAGACAGTTGATTTCTTGCTGCATGATACTTATCCTAGTATCAAGGTCTTCTAATCCTTTGCTAACTTCTGCGATTTTTTCTTTATCTTCAACGGTATGATCCAATCTTGTATTTGACGATTCAATAATATTGTCAATTTCTTCAATATAAGATCTTAAAACTTCATAATATTCATATTCAAACTCTGGGAAGGTTTCACCCTTTTTAGTTCTTAAATTGTATTCTAATTTATGTTTCTGTAAATGTAATTGAGGGCATTTACCCAAATCTTGTTTAGTTCCAACAAATAAATCATGTGGGCAGGCCCCAATAATAAATGATTTACAAACTTTTGGGCTGGTTAGTTCTGGGATTTTTCTATAAACACGGTTAACTCCTTTCCCCATCAACTTTTCTATCTCCTGTCTTGCATATTCTGTCATTGTTAAAGATGTTTTGACGTTTCAATCTACGATGCAATGGTATCAATTGATGATAATTTCTCATCTCGCAACCTTTTTAGGATCTTTTCGCAATCTGATCATATTTCCATCATTTTTGGAGCTACAGACAAAGAACGGCTATGAAAAAATACCAACTTATAGGTCGCAAGAAGACCTTCACGAAGCAGAAGATACCAGAATATGGTCAATACCACTTGCATTCTTTACCTTATGAAATCTTAACCAAGATTTTCCAATACGTAGACGATTTATCCCAATTAGCTAAATTAAGTCTCGTTTGTGTGAAGTTTCACAACATAGTGAATAAGAATTTTCTATACCAAAGCATATCATTCACCAACACTGATAAATTTTTAAACTTTATCAATGTCCACATCCCCCAAAGGCTTGGATCTGTTCTTGGATCAGTTGATACTTCAACTCAAGTGAATTATATACAAATATTAGAAATTAAAAATCCACCTTACAAGAGTTCCAAAAACCATGTAACTAACATTGCAGGCAGTTATCAATTAAGTGATAGCAACAAACAGCAAGAATTATTCAATGCTTTTATACGAGGACTTAAAGCTCTTATATCCAACGATTATAATTTAAAGCAAGTAGTGATATCTGAGATTTCTCCTCAATTTGAATTTGATAGCCTTGTAACGTCAAGTAATATTTTAAGAAAAATAAAGAACCCTAAACGAACATTAGGGAAATTGACATTGAAAGCACAGACGGGATGGTCAATATTATTTAAAATCAATCATATATCATCAATAATGGAATTTTTCAATGAAATAGATGAACTAGAATTAAATAATTTTATAATTGACGAAACTAAATTAATGAATACCGAATTGCCAAAATCAATTAGCATTAAAAAGATTACATTTGTTTCATGTTCTTATGTAAATCGTCCCACTAAGCGGATATCTTGTCCCCTTTTTGAATCAACTTCGGCAGTATCATTAATTCAAATTAAGCATGCAAGCGATTTATCATTGATTGATTTCATCAAGTTCAATAACAAATTAACGTATCTTTCAATTGATATGATGTCAAAACTTTTTTATACATTAAGTGAAAATGACCTTAGTATAGATCCATCATTTAATTATAAATCTTTTAATCCATTTTTTAAATTAATTTGTTCACAATCAGGTGGATATCTGCATTTGCAACATTTGACTTTGGATAATTTTGATTTACTTCATGAATTCAATCATCAATCAAAGTTACCAGGTAATAATTTAATTGAATTGCTGCAACATGTTTCATTAGTGCCTAGGACAACAATTAATATAAAGCAGAATATTCAAACTTGTACAAAATGTGGATGTCTGAAACAAGATTCCATGAGCCGAGATTGGAATTCATTATTAAAACCGTTCATCAACAATAGGTCGAACATTAATATAATAAATCAAAGAACTATTTGTCTTGAGTGTAATTGATAAAAATATACATTGTAATATTTATTTTTCTCTAACATAATCTATTTAATTCCAGTATATTACAAAGAAAATTGCAATAAGAATAACAAGCCATGGTAAGCTATTCGACGTAGCATCTAAAAAAAGAGGTTAGTAATGAAGTCTTTCAAAAAGCATCGATGAGAAAAATTACAACGTACTATACCTATTGACTGATAAAGTATTTGGAAACTTTGTTATAGAACTTCTTTAAATAGCTTGATATGATTCCAAATATTGATGATTTTTGTTTGTATTTAAGCTCATCTTCAGCCTCATCTTCAGTTTCATCTATATACATACCATTAGGGTAATTAATTTTTTTCAGTTTTTCTAATTTGGTACCTGACATATAATCGGTAACTGGTTTAATTTGTTTGGAAAGTTGGTATTCCTTACCCTCTGGATCAAAAATATTATAGGAACAAGTTATTTCTTCTTGAGATAATGGGACAAAATTTCCATGTTCAACTTGAACACCATATTTAATTAAATCTGCAGCAACACTTTTTGGTAAACCTTTAGTAACGTCAATATTTTCATATGTTGGTTCACAAGCTGGTAAACCTAAATTTTGAGCTTTCTTGGTATTTTGAACGTCTTTAGCATTTTCATTCATTGCTTGAGCAATATGGTAATAGTCCATTTCATATAAACTGTCAAATCTATCTTTTAAAGTAAAGAAATCTTGTAAAATTTTAGCATCACCATTATCCATAATTTCAACTAATCCATAATTATTTTGTTCTTGAGTGAATTGATAGACTAAACCGCCACTGAAAACATCAATCATATCAGTTGAATACAAAGTTTCAATTTCTCCGAATTGTCTTGGTAAGACTTCATTACAACCATATCTAGATAGAAGTTAGTATTTTTTTTCTACCGCAAAGTGGATAAACAGTCTACATACTCTGAAAAAAACAAAGGGCGTGAATAGGTTGAATAATCATCAACTAAAGCATTATAGCCACTAGTTAAAAAAGTTTGTTCACCACACCATTGATAAGAATTAACACCATAAAAATCAACTGATTCTGCTGGCGATTCTTCAACACATTCAAGATATTGTGAAAATGAAATTCTATATTTTAAATCGTCAGCTGCTGAATAACCAACTGGTATTTGTCTGGGAGAATTATGGTCAATATATTTCTTAATATCTCTAACCATCGCTTTAACATAAACTGGTGAATTTTTAGCTGAAGTAATATCATTAATAACTTCATTACCAGCAAAAAGACTTAAGGTATTGTTATAATACGAAAATTGTTCAACAATTTTAAAAACATTTTCTAAATAGTTAGCATTATACGAAGTCCAAGGTTCATATCTATTTAAATGATGATTTGGTAGCGGTGAATTAACATCAAGCACTAAATAAATACCAGCCGCAGCTAGCATTGACATACATTTATCATGATTAAAATCAGCATTGACTGAATAAATACGAATTGTCTGGATGAGTTAGTAACAATCCTAATAAATGATTCAATGATAATATCACTGATTCAAAATAGGAGAGCGGGTAAATCTTACGTTTATACCAAGTTGTTGGAAAAGAACAATATCTCTAGCACAATCTTTAGGATTTGATAACGGATCTTTAAACTCTAAATCACCAGATGAACCACCAGGCTGATAATCAACACCTTTGATATAAAACTAGTTCTAGTTAGTACTGCTTGACTTCTAATGATTGACGATAAAATATCTTAATTGGGGTAGGAAAAATATACATACAGGTTCATTAGTAACAGTATCAACAAAATACTTTCCACGCACAGTGATGGGATGAACGTAACCCCTAACAATTGATAAAAATAATAAAACAACTAAACCTAACATTCTTTTGTGGTCTATACTTTTTTGAAATATTTTCGAGATTTGGTTGCAAATCGACGTGCGACTGAGAATAAAGAGAAATAAAATTTTATATTGATACTAATACATTAAAAATAAAAGCAAAATAAAACAATTACAATACTGTTGAAAAAATGATTTTCAAAACTAAATAAATAAGGGCAATGGATTAAATTTCAATGGACGCTGAAACAGAAAACATACCACTAGCTCGATTTGACCAAGTGACGTATTTTGGTGTATAATGATTGACTTCCTGATAAGCAGGTAATAAACTATTATCTTGGCCCAATTCTCCCCAATAACAAGAAATGTCTAGCTTCAATATATTCAGAGTATCTGAATTATAATCATCAATCAAATTAGGTAACCATTGAAATCCAATATGATACGGGGAAGAAGAATCCAACTTATTTAATGATATGCTTGGAATACCATTTAAATCTTTATAAAGATAATTACCATCTTTATCAACAGAAAATCCTTCAGGAATCGTCATTACTGACGATTGATTAACTGCAGGACTTTCATTATAAATAACAACAGTTTTAACTGGGAAATCTTTCTTTTTAGCACTATTAAAATTAAGTTTACACATATTATTATCCTTTACGTTAATTTGAATTTCACCATTCAATAAACCATAATGGTTGTCATTATCAGTGGAGTTTTTAAGAACGTCAATTGATAAATAATCATTAAAACTTTTAGCGTTTGGCAAAATTTTGGGGGATAAACTTGATCTAAAATAACAATCGAACATATCGTCACCAATATCTACACAAGAAACTTTTTCATCACTAGCCTTTAATGATGGCATATCACTTAAGATATCTTCAACATTAATACCCCCTCTTGCAAGTACTTGAACATAAGAATCATGAGCTGATTCTGTAATGTTAGCCGATTGAATAAATCTTAATTTCATTGGATTTTCAGTATCAAATGGCGAAGCAAAAAACACAGTGAAAAATCCTTGAGCAATTAAGAAAATTGTTAACCAGATTAACGTTTTGTTAATTTTAAAAATAAATGGATAAATTGGTAAAATTAATGATACAGCGATAACTTCGCTCAATCTATAAACAAGTTCTTGAGATTTAGCAGATTCTTGAATTGCTTTATTAAGACCTAGCAAAATCAAATAACCATCATTATAAAATATAAGTAATGGAATAGGAACTAATGTCAAATATTGAATTGACCAATCATAACTAAAAGTTTTATGAATAAGATTTAATTTCTTACGAGCAGTATATGAATCAATTGAAATAAGTGAGGTTGTGTCAGACAGTGGATGATGTTCAGAGCCTGGATGAATATGTTCAGCCTCTCCATTAAGCTCACCGTTTGAGGTACCATACTGTTCAATTTCTTGCACAAGTAATGGTTGTCTTGAAGCATCCCTTAATTCATATTCTAATTCTCTTTTAGAAGGTCTGAAACACCAACCTAATAAACCCCAAATAGAAGCTGCTGATTGGAAAACATACAATACAGTTAATAAACCTTTACCAGTATGATCATTCCCAGGTTTATTATTAGCTAATCCAACGGTTGTAACAATTAATAAAATCCAATAAACAAAGGATATTTGTAAAGTAACAATTAATTTTTCATCATGTTGAACAATTTTATAATTTTTAAAAATCAAATTAATACCATTGAGGATTAAATAATTAAGGAAAAGGAAAATTGATGATAATAATAGAACTAAACTCATTGGTCTTGAATTTGGTAAAAATTCATTAATTCTAATGATTACATTATTGGTAATAAAATCCAATGCAATAATTGAAAGTACTAAAGATACAGGGAACTTAATGGAATTAATAAAACCTAATCTCCAATTTTGTTTGTAACCAAAAATAATAGTAAGTAGCACCATACAAATAACCGGAACAATAACTAATAGAGCCACATTAATTATAACTAATTTAGGTAATGAAGTAATAAAAAAAAAATGTAAAAATGTAACATAACTTGCGTATTCATTTTTAATTTCAGGAGAATCTTCTGAAACCATGGCATCATCATCAACTAAGTATGGCGAATCAATATCAATTTGATTATAACTAATTGGCTTGACAAAATCTAAAGTGGTTGATAACATATGCCAAAGGGCCTTTTTGGAAGTACGACGAATGTTATCTTCACCAGTATGATAAATATCTCTAGGCTTATAAAATGCAACGTCAATACCTCTCAAGCCACCTTCAAAGTAAACTTTATAATCCGTTTCACTATGAATTAACCTTCCATTAAAAGCTTGTTGGAAAATGGAACTTGCATAAGGGTATCTAACCGAATTATATTGTTTCAAGATTCCATAGTCAGTGCCTCTGAAAAGAATTGCTTTACCACCTTGACCAGTACCTTCTAAATTGATAAAATATTTAACATCTTTTGACCAAGGATGTTGAAGAAAAGTTTGAGCTCCATATAATCCAAATTCTTCGTTGTTATTAAAATTAAAAATTATAGTCCTTAAAGGTTGATTAACACCAGCATTATATTCGGTATAATATTTTAAAAGTCCCAACATCGAAGCAATACCAGCACCATCATCAGTGATACCATAACTTGACGGAACTGAATCATAATGAGCACTAATTAAAATTGCAGGTAAATCAGATCTTGTACCATTAATTCTAACATAAAGATTGTTACTTTCATAATAACTCACCCCGCCATAAACATCTTTACCAAGTAAGAAATTGGTATTATTTAAATCATTGTCATACTCAATGTAATTAACCTTAGATTTCTTAATTGCTGAAATAATTTTGTCCTCAATAAAATCATGTACAAAACCATTACCTTCTGTACCATAAGGATGTTTAAATTCTCCAATTTTTTGTAAATCATACCATGATTCCAACAAAATATCATTTTCAATTGAATTTGAACTTGGTAATGAAATTGATAATTCTAAACTATTATCATAAGTAGAAAGTACATAAACCGCTACAACTGTAATAAACAAGAATAATGAAAGTGAAGTCTTTCTATAGCCAAAAGTTGATCTTATAAACCTAATAAAAATATTAGGTTCATTTGACTTTTTGACTTTTGCTCTTTTAGAAATAATTGAAGCACTAGGCCCTTCTTCTGGTTCAGTCATCTATTAAATTAAACGTTTTTCAAATTCAAAAACAAATTTCTGCAAAACGCCCAATTCTGAATACACTATGGGTATCGATATCTTTGTAACAAACTACTATTGATTGGGTACTTCACTGAACACGATGATATTCCCGTTAAAATCTAATTTAAAATAGCTTTCTCCTGTTGATTATATCCCTTTGAGATTACCCAGCGCTATCTCACAAGCAAGTCAAAAATTTGAAAAGTTCTCAAAAATATCTGAGTACCATGAGCAAACCAGTTTTAAAAAACGATTTGATCTTAAGGGCCGCTAAAGGTGAAAAGGTTGAAAGACCGCCAGTTTGGATTATGGTATGCATTATAGTTTCTAATACTCTTTCTTAGTTGAAGAAATTCGTACTATTAGAGCTCAGGGAAAGTTTTTTAGATTTGAAAAGTTACTAACGTCCAATCTAGAGACAAGCAGGACGTTATTTACCGGAATATCATGAAGCGAAAGGTAAAAAGGATTTCTTCGAAACATGCCGTGATGCTGACACAGCTAGTGAAATTACGATCCAACCAATCGAACATTTTGATGGCTTAATTGATGCAGCAATTATATTTAGTGATATTTTAGTTATTCCTCAAGTTATGGGATTTGAAATTGAAATGCAGGAAGGAAAAGGACCAGTATTTGTTGATCCTTTAAGAAAACTTGAAGATTTATCAAGAGTAGAATTTAACCCTGATGTTAAACAAGGTTTAGGTTGGGCGTTTGAATCAATTAAATTAACGGTTAAAAAATTAGATGGTAGAGTACCGTTAATCGGATTTTGTGGATCTCCGTGGACGCTTTTGGTTTATATTGTTGAAGGTCAAGGTTCCAAAATGTTTAGATTTGTTAAAGAATGGATTTACAAATATCCAACGCAATCGCATAAATTATTACAAGCAATAACTGATTGCTGTATCGAATTTTTAGCTCAACAAGTTGTTGCCGGTTGTGATATGGTACAAGTTTTTGACTCATGGGCAAGTGAGTTAGGACCTAATGAATTCAGTGAATTTTCATTACCTTATTTGAAACAAATTAGTGAAAAGTTACCAAAAAGATTAATAGAATTGGGTATCAATGAAAAAATCCCAATGACTGTTTTTCCAAAAGGTGCTTGGTATGCATTAGACGAATTATGTGAAACTGGCTATGACACTATTGGTTTAGATTGGTTATACAAGCCTGAAGATGCTGTTAAAGTTGTTAACAATAGAAGAGTCACTTTACAAGGTAATTTAGATCCTGGAATTATGTATGGATCCACGGAAACTATTACTCAAAAAACCGAGCAAATGATCAAAGGATTTGGCGGTGGTAAGCAAAATTATATTATTAATTTTGGTCATGGAACTCATCCGTTTATGGAACCTGAAAAAATTGATCATTTCTTGAAAGAGTGTCATAGAATAGGTAGTATTTAATGTGTATAGTTAATTCATAAAAAAGACTGTTTTGTTTTGTCCCTCTTCTATGGATTGTTGATCTAATTCTTGTGGTTTACACAATTGATAACAGGAGGTGTTCTAGAAGTTCTTATAGAGGAGGCGTTATGGAAGTTCTTGTGCCTTTCAATACTAGCTTTTTGCAATCAGATCAAGTTAAAAAATTCTCAGTATTAATTGTTGCGACAGTACAAGATGAGTGAAGATTTATACATTTATAATCTTTCAGATGAATTGATTAAAAGTCTAGACTTGGTTCAATTTGAAAACTCAGGTAATACTCCCGAACCAGAAGTGCAAACTAATAATATCAAAGTTGTGGAATCAAATGATATACAGGATGATTTTACAAAATATAATGATAAAAGGAAATCAAGAGGATTATCGCCACTCACAGAAGAAGAGTTCGATAATTTAGTTGAAACTGGGTCAATTGAAAGTTTGTCAGGAACAGAAGACGACAGTGATAATGAAGAAGAGGCATTATATACAAGGTTTAATGAGACGAAAATTGATGATATTGAAATAAGTAGCACTCAAGGTTATATGAATTCGAAAACTCCCATGATTTATTTTAGATCTTCAAAATTACCCGAATCTAAAAATTATGGAATTTATAAATCGTTTTTCAGTAAATCAGAAATTCAAGATCCGTTACAGTCAGTTAAATCATTTCAAAATCATAAAAGTGGTAAATCTGCATTGTTTATGATCGGTGGGGGTCATTTTGCTGGTGCCATAGTGTCGCATAATAGAAAGAATATTAAAGGTAATGCAATAAATCACAAAAAATCAATAGAGACACAAAAAGTTGAAATCTTAAAATCTAAAACTTTCCATAGGTATACAACAAGACGTAAACAAGGTGGTTCACAATCGGCTAATGATAATGCAAAGGGTAAAGCAAAATCCGTTGGTTCAAATATGCGTAGAGAGAATGAAAAGCTATTGGTTCAAGATGTTAGAGAATTATTAACATCTTGGAAGTCTGATTTGAATGAATGTAAATCAATTTTTGTCCGTGCTAATGGATCAAATAATAGAAGAACATTGATTGGTTACGAAGATAGTGTATTAAAAAATGATGACGAAAGAATTAAAAGTTTCCCATTTACTACTAAAAGACCAACAGCTTCAGAATTGAAACTGGCATGGGCAAAGTTAAGTTATTTAGATATTAATGATACAATTATTCAAGATAATTCGTTGGAATCCAAAAGATTACAACAACAAGAATTACTTAAAAAGTCTCAAAAGCAGAAGGAAAAACCAAAGTTAGAATTATCCGAATCTGATAAACATACAAATGAGTTGATTCAATTTTTGAAAAAATCAAAAGCTCCAATGGTAATTAATTATTTGAAGAAAAACAATTTATCAGTAGATTTTAAATTAACCCCAGAAACAACCTACAAACAAACCCCGACAATGTTACATTATGCATCATCTCAGGGATTAACTCATATGATTCAAACCCTATTTAATTTAAAAGCTGACATTACTATAAAAAACGAATTAGGTAGATATGCACCAGAATTAAGTTTAAATAATAACACCAAAAGAACATTCCAAATAATTAGACACAAATTGGGTGAATCATATATTAATTGGGATGAAGTTAAAGTTGGTGAGCCCAGAAGTAAGGAAGAATTTGAAATTGAAGATAAGCAAGAGGAAGAAAGGGTTAGAAAGGAAAAACAAGAATTAATTAAAGAAGAATTGAGTAAAAAGACTGAAATGGAACTAAAACAGCCTAAATTTAGTAATAGAGGGATAGTTGGTGGTCAAGTTAATGAAACTGCAGGATTAAATGAACAACAAAAAATGATTATTATGAGAGAACAAAGAGCTAGAGCAGCTGAAGCAAGATTTAAAAAATTACAAGGTTAGAAAAGTATTTATGTATTCTTCTATTTACATCTATATGCATTCTCTTTATTTGCTTCACTAGGATTTGAATACTTTGTGAAAACATAACTAATACCATTTTTTTTAACCTTGTTAAGAATTTCATCATCATAATTATTATTCAAATGTTTGTAATCATTTAATGCTAATTGAATAGTTTTGTTCTCTGGTAGTTCTTTAAAATCTGAAGCTGAAATCCAACCATCGGCTTTACTATCATTGTCATCAGACTCTGAATCTTGTTCAGTTCCCGCTAGTTCTACTTCAACAGCAGTATTTTGTCCATCACCTTGACAGCCACACTCTAAAAGATCATGAGTATTACATTCAGTATCAACCACAGTAAATAAATCTTTTAAATCATCCATACCAAAGACATTTGAACTACTTCCATTATCTAAAAATGCATCACTGAGATTAGTTTTCATTAATTGCCGTTGAAATATTTTTTCATCAATACAACCAGTTGTGAAAAGTCTATAAATGAATACAGGTTTAGTTTGTCCATCTCTATAAATCCTTGACATTGATTGAAGATCGGTTGCTGGATTCCAATCATTATCAAATAATATTAACCTCGATGCACCGATTAAATTAATTCCAAATCCACCAGATTTTGATGATAAAAGGAACACAGGATATTGTGGGAATTTAGTGTTATTAAATTGTGAAATAATTGATGATCTATTTTTTGAGTTAGTTGAGCCATCTAATCTTAAATAATTATAATTTAATTTACTACAAATATTTGCAAAAATATCAAGAGTTTTTGTATAATTTGAAATTAAAACTAATTTTTCATTTTTAGAATTTATTTCAATCATTAATGCAATTAATAAATTAACTTTACCACTTGAAATTGGAAAATTATTATCTTTTAAATTTAAATCTTGTTGGAAATTTAAATTTAATGAACCTAATAAATTATCATTTTCAATTAATTTTGGTGAATTACAAATTTTTTTAAATAAATTAATCAAATTAAGTGCATTGTCGTTTGAATATGAAATCTTTGATAAAACTTTATTAAATAAATTCAATTGGAATTCTGTTGGTTTAACGAATACTAGTAAATCAGTTTTATCACCAAGGAATTTCGATAATACTTCATTAGTTCTTCTTAGTATAAATTTATTAGTTAAATTTGACAACTCATTACTAACCTCCTCACCTTTAGTTAAAATTTCTTTATTATAACAATTAATATCCCTTGATTGCTCAATTGGTTTTATAAAGTTTTTTTGAAATTGATTGAAAGTTCCTAATATTCCAGGATTTAAAAAATCAACTAATGTAAAAAATTCTGTCAAGTTATTTTGAATGGGTGTTCCAGATAATAGAATTTTTTTTTCAATATCTAAACTTTTCAAAATTTTAAGACTTTTATTGGTATTATTTTTTAATTTATGACCTTCATCACAAATTAATAAATCAAATGGAATTTCCGATAATTCATTTTCACAATTATGCAATTTTTCATAACTCATTATAAGGATTTGATAAACTCTTGTCAGCTTAAAATTTTTAAGATCCAGTTTTGAATCAAGCACTAGTATACCTAATTGATTCAAATTTAACCATTTTTTAAATTCCTTTTTCCAGTTATTAACTAATGTCACTGGACAAACAATCAAAACTTTGGAAGCAACTGATTTTTGTGATGGATTAGGAGATTGTTTTAAAAGGGTCCATATTAATGTTATCGTCATTAAAGTTTTTCCCAATCCCATTTCATCAGCTAATAATACACCATTAGTATGATTGAATCCCATTACCCCTTCATAAAGAAACGAAACACCTTCCCTTTGATGTGGACGTAAATATTTGCACAATTTTGGATCAACTATAACCTCTTTATCATCATTTGATGATTTCTTCATCACAAATGAATCAGCATTAAGGTTATAAAGGGGCGGAGATTTAGGCTTTTTAGCTATTTCAGTATTTTCAAGTTTGTTACTTGATAACTTTGTAAAAGGTCTTTTAATTCTACCAGTTTGAGCTTTTAACAAACTTTGTGATGTTTCTTGATCATCTGATTGACTTGATCCAGGGTTTGAACTCGTAGTTTTCAATTGTAAATCGCCAGCTTCACAATCTATCTCAACCTCATAACCACTAATTTTAATAATACCGTCTATTTTGCTCAAGGGTCTAATAAATCTCTTCTTATCAATCTTTAAAACTAGTTGATCAGACACTTCTAATATCCCATCACCTTCCCAAGTTTTATTTTTTTTATTCGTAACTTTTCTATACTGAACGATATATCTCTTACTACCAGACGATACACCCTTTATATCTTCATCATCATCATGCCCACCATCAGTTTCAATATTATCCGTCCTAGGATTTCTATGTTTACCATTTATTGGTGCAAAAACACGCGCTATAGATGGTTTCAGTCTTAAAATTTCACCACTTTTCAACGATCTTTGCAGATTTTCACCACTAACTTCAGGAATTACCCCACCACTAACATCGTCGCCTTTAGACTCACTTTGAGAAGTATCAGATTTAATAAACCTTGGAGGTCTAAATGGAGCTGATAAACCAGATCTCATTCGCGATTCTTTTTATATTTTTGCAGTTAATGCGACTCGAAATCATTTTGACGAAACCATCTCATAAAACGGTTATTTGACGGTAGCTTGGAAAATATTGGAATACCACTTACTCTCCTCGGTGCTGTACTACCCTGTGGCTACAATATCACTTGTTCAACTCTCGCTCAACGCTCTTAAAAGAAACAAACAGTAAAAGTAGAGAAACTAGATAAATCCGTAACCCTTATATTAAATAATTTAAACTACAATTCTAATATTCATTAATCAATTTATGATACACTTGTTCAACGGTCGACACTGAAGGTATTAAATTATAAATACCATAACTAATGAAAACTGCCATAGTTATAATCGTTAAATGTAAGAAAAACGATTCAGTGGATGTCAACATGTAATATGGTAATGAATGATAGAATAATCTATATAAATCCTTTGGAGTCATTGCCATCGTTGATATGTTATCTATTTCTTGTATTTTATTGAATATTTACTCTTGGCTATCGCTGTCACTTTGTAAGGACTTTTGTTAAAACTGTGCTAAAGCAAAGACTGGGTTGTTTTTGTGGAATTCATTGAGAATTATTTTCCAAAAAATTTAGCCGGGGTATATGCAGGAGGGTATGTGAATTTCTTTTTAAATAGGAGAGAAGCAGAAAAGCGTTAGGGAACGGCTGCAAAAATATTACCTTGAGGCGGTTTATCAACTGAATCTTTATGACTTTTGTTTTTAAGCTACTCAAGCTAGGATGCAATTCAATACTAGGGATATAATGATCGTCTGGGATAGTAGCCGATTAAAGGAGGTTTTAATTAAACTGTCGGAAATGTTAATAAGAAACTTATAATTTATTCGGAAGGGAGCATTTCTTGTTATTGAAGGGCATTTTATGAAGCAAATGGTTAAATAAAAATACCTATAATCTGACAGAATGTCAATTAGTAATTCAAATTAGTAATTCAGATTGGTAATTCAAACTAGTGCCCATATTGATGTATTGCAAGGAGGTACACTACATTAACGTTCCGTAACCAATACATAACTCGATATAACCTAATAAAATTACTAAAATCAACACTTGGTGTTTATTAAGTTATATATAGTTAATTCTCGTGAGACCCCTGTATGACAAAGCTTTCATTTCATTAGTTCATTTACAGTAAGTGTGATACGAGATAACTTTTCAGACAATAATTTATGTGCTTATTAGCTTTTACTCACTTGTCTAATTGGTAATCTTTACGCTACCATCTGTCTAAATAGGTGAACAGATATCTTTGCTACCATATGTACTAAATAGGTGAACAGTTATCTTTACTACTGGCGGCCGTCATTAATTGATATTGACTTTAACACGTGACGAATCACATGAGACACTTTGAAAGTTCCTTGTAATGAACCATTTCTTCTATAACCCCTATAAACCTAGTAGCATTTATAGTTGGATACGGGGAAAGTCATCTACTTTAATCTCTGATTACCCATTAAATATATCACTCGAACCTCATCTCAAATTCAAATCTCAAAACAACCAAAACCACTTACTATTAGACTTGAAAACTATGATACGACACAGTAAACAAGCAGTAATTGAGTCAAATGATTCAAAATTCTTATTTTCCCAATATTATCAATTATGTGATCTGCTAGAAACTTTAGAATTATCCGAAAAGATTGATAACATTGAAATTTTATCGACCATAATTATTAAGCTAAACAAACTTGGTGAAAAGGTTCCTGTTAATGAACAATTTGTTTCAGTAGTAATAAAGAACTTAAATATTTCAAATAATTTAAATTTAAAAACTTCAGATTTGTTTAAGTGTTTGCTCCGTCAGGTTTCAAATGAGGTAAAGATTAACTGGTTAAATGAATTCGATAAGAAGTATCAAAATATAAGGGACTTTATTCAGTTAATTGAAGTGTTAATCAAGTCAATAAATACTAGTTTACTTGAGTTTTATCAAACAAGTTCAATGATCAATAAGTTATTCCAGAATTTTAAAAACGACGCTTTGCTGAATTGTTCAAATAAGGTACTAATTCAAATCTACACAAATTTATATCATAACATGAAACCACAAAAATGGTTTGATGCTTGGAATAATAAGGTGATTGAAAACCTTCAAACGAAAAGTGTGCAGAAAAATATGATCATCTATTTCATCCCCAAATTGTTCACTATCGATTCAACATTTTTCCCAAACTTCATTAACTTGATAAAATCAGAAGAATTAGTCATTAAATTGGGTAAAATTTCAAAAGATTTAAAAATTCAATTTAATCCACCGCATGAATTATTAAATCATCCAAATGGTGAAATTAGAGTAAATTGTTTGAATTTACTTCTCTATTCACTGAAATCTTCAGAAATTATCGAAACCGAAACCTTCACAATAATCAAGAGCTATTTGGCAAAAATATTAAAAGATGGGATTGAGTCAATAAATGCTATTAATCAATTTTTAATTCGTATTAGAGATTCAAACTATAAATCTAAAGATTTGAATTATATTGAACAATCAGAATACTTTGTTAGATGGTTAGTGGATTTAGTAAATAATAGTCTAACACCAGTATCAAATTATTCACAAGTATTCACATCATTAAATATTTTGAATAAATTGATTGATTTGAATGTCGATGGTTTACATACCAAGCTTAATACTGATAATAAACTGAAGTTTCTATACCTGGTACCCATTTTCACTTCAAAAATAATCAGATCTTTATTATCGATAGTTAATTCAAATTATGATGATTTACGACAATTATCTACAGAAATTTTATTTAAAAACCCTCATGAATTAGGCATAAATGCTAAAGATTTAGATAACTCAATTTGGTTATGTCAAGAATTAAAATCTAGGAAAAGCGATGGTGGTGCAAGATTTTTAACTATTGTGGTTCAAAATTATGTAAATCATGGTAAGTCAATTGATCCAGTACTTGATAAGATTGTAAATGTTATCATCGATGCTAAGAACTTTAATTTACAGCTTGAAAGGAATTTTAGAATTCATGGATTATTAACTGCTTTAACTATGATTCTATCCATAGTACCGTCAACTACATTTATAGATACCAAATGGCAAAATTATTTTGATGAAATATTAGAAACAAATTATATGATTTGGACCAAGATTAAATTTATTTTAACTGAAGTTGAAATTGAAGAAGATGGTGATGAAAGCAAATTAAGAAATTTTAGCTGGAAATTTATGAAATCAACTACTAATTTAATATCCACAATTTTTAAAGTTTACCAAGTTACTGCAGTACAATATCAAAATTATGTACGATTACTAATTGATCAAATATCAACAATCAATCATCGTGGAACAATTTTATCTATTGACTCTTACTTTGCAGATGTTTTATCCTTAGCTACAAAATTTAACTCAATTGAATTTGTTGAAGATTTATTATATCAAAATTTAGTCAATATTTCTACAATGTCACAAATAATTACTAGAAGATCAGGTGGGTTACCATTTTTGACCACTGGTATACTTACAGGAGTTATAAGTCTAACTCCTGAAAAGGATCACATATCAAGAACGTTGAATGCATTATTTAACATTGTAAATGCCCCAGTAGTTGAAAATGCTAGGTATGATTTACCTCAAGTAAATGCTTTAAATTGCATTAGAGCTATATTCAATGATACAAAATTAACAACTTCCAAATTTACCAAACCAGCATTAATGTTAAGTATTAAGCATTTCTCATCACAATGGTCAATTAAGAATTGTGCATTAATGTTATTCAATTCTGTTCAACATAAAGTTTTCAATGGCAAAAAAATCCCAGTTGATAAATTTGAATTTGGTATAGAGACATTGTTTAAGTGGTTGGATTCTGATGATTTAGGAATTATGATTCCAGTACTTATTATTATTTCAAATTTAAAATTTGATGATGACGATATGGAAAAGAAATTAATTAGTTTATTAAGTAGTAGAAATTGGAAGATTCGAGAAATGGTATCAAGGACATTGAGTAGTATGTTGCAGCATACTAATCCTACAATTTTAAAACTTATTAGCTTGATTCACTCGGATATCAATTTTAATCATGGGATTTATCTTACAATTTTAGAAATATTAAAAATTTCGAACCTTGATGTCGTTGAATTATTGCCTTTGATAAAGCATAAGAATTGGGCGTTAATTAAGGTTTATATTGAATTTTTAGCATTTACTACTGTCACTACAGAAGTCATTGACGAAGCAAAGGAGTTGTTCATCAGTAATTATAGAAACTGTGAATATAATGGATTAAAGAAACTATCATTAGGAAAAGTTTTTGAATTTTTATTATATTCAGGGAACATAGATTGTAGGGAACTTTCAAATTTAAATCACGACTTTACTAATATTTTAATTGATTATCTAGCTGATCAGCCAGATCAAACAGTCCCAGTATTAAATATTTCTGATAGATACACCGAATTAAAGTACCTTGATTTACTTATTAAAACAAACACTATTCGTGATATACCCTTGAGTTCTGAAGAAGAATTAAATTCAAAAATTATTCAAATTAATCCAGCAGCTGCAAATTGGGAATTAGTCAACCAATACTGTAACGATGATAAACCAGCGGATGTAAGATTTGGTGGATTAATTGCAATTCGTAAACTGTTTAAACAAGATTTACCAGATTATATTATGTTAAGTTTATTACGATATCTTAGTGATGATGATAAGCTAATTCGTTATGAGACTGCAGTGTATTTATCGGATTTAAACCTCAATGAGTCCTCAATTATTAAACTATTGGAATCGTCCAACGGTAATGCAATACTCCATGAAATCATTAATTGGAAATTTAGTTTACCTGCGTTTATTGAAAATTTTAGTGACAATTCAGCAAAATTTGAACTAGATATAGCTAACGAATATAGATCGAATCACATTGAATTATTAGTATCAGTTTTAAAGAAAACAACCACAGATTTAAGACCACTATTTCAACATGTAAGTAACAGACTGATTGATATTTTCAAATTTATAAATACTATGCAATACGATGGATTTATTGGATATACTTATAATTTTCACGTTTACGAATCAATTAAAGATTTCCAGGTTTTACTTGAATTTACAAAAGATTTTGATCATTCCTTAAACGCAACCCATATTGAATTTCAGCAATTATGTAACAAGTTTGATATAATATTGTAAATAGAAAATGAAAATCTCCATAGCTTCTTAAATTGTACACCTATAGTAAAGTGACACTATCGTACACCCATAATAATTTTGGTAATAATTTACACGACCTCAAAATGGTATAAATTCCGATGCCTGTGCAAAAAAAAAATTTTCAATTCAGTCTCATTGAAGATGTGTTTTATCATTGAGTCCACTTATAAGAACATGAATTCTTTCAGTAATGAAGTATTTAATGATCTGTTAGAGGTTTAAAATCATTGAATGAATTCATAATGCCACTAAAACTGTCATTAATTATTAATTATACACAGATTTAGTGGATTAGATTATAAAGTTTAATACTTTATAATGTAATATCAATATAAAATAATGATGAATCAAAAACAACTACGAATTTCTTCACCTGAACAACCATGTGGAAAAAAATTTTCAGAGCTTTTTAACACTGAGTTTTTTATTGATGTTATGAATTCATTCAATGATTTTTTATACGTTTTTCAGTTTACGGAAACATTCTTTGGCTAGATTGATGACTTGGAGTGTACCAGAAGACTATTATAACCTTAGTTTGGTATAGAACCCCCCACCATTTAGACGTGTTAGTGATCATGTCAACATAGTCTTATTGAAGACTTTTGTGGTTTCAATGTTCCTGCACTATTAATCTTGGTACGCCCAAAATTAAAATCTAGGGTCTCAGTTGACTCACCCTACACAATTATTCTGAACCTCTCCTCTGCTTGTGGGTCGTTTATATGCAACACACTATGATCTCATAGTCTAGATGTAATCATGTTAACTAACGTTAAAATCGATTTGGATTTTGAATAAAACTTTTAATCGTGTGAATCTAAAAACTTGCAAGTCGTTAAACTCTCACTTGAGTCATAAATTGAAATTTCCACAAAACACTGAAGTTACAAAATTTTAAATTGATAACAACTTTGATTGACTTAAACAAGCTTGAATCCAGTTAATTATCATCAGTATTACAAACTAACACATCACAACCTAGGAAAAAAATGGTAAAGAAAGTATTGTTAATAAATGGACCAAATTTAAATTTACTAGGCACAAGAGAGCCTGAAAAATATGGTACCACATCATTGAAAGATATTGAAAATGCAGCAATTAAACAAGCAACGATTAAGAATGATGGTTCAGAGGTTTCTGTTTATCAAAATAATACTGAAGGTTTTATTATAGATAGAATACAACAAGCAAGACAAGAAGGGATTGGATTCATTGTAATTAATGCTGGTGCTTATACGCATACTTCCGTTGGTATTAGAGATGCATTATTAGCCACTGCTATACCATTTATTGAAGTTCATATTACCAATATTCATCAAAGAGAACCTTTTAGACATCATAGTTACTTAAGTGATAAAGCCATTGCCGTTGTTGCAGGCTTAGGAGTTTATGGTTATACTGCATCAATTGAGTATGCGTTAAATTATTAAGGAGTGTTTTTATCAAGGATTAACAACTTTTTAAACTGTAGAACTATTGTAATAGATGATTATATATTAATGATTATTTTCTTCTCTCAACTGTTGAGTTCTTCACAAGCACGGCTAACCAAATATTCCTTCTTCCATGGTAATTGGTATTGGTTTATCACCATAAACACCCTTCCAACTAATGGGTCTTAACCAATCAATTGGTTCAATATCCAAAAACTGTATCAATTTATTAGCCAATATTATTGCCTCGTTGAAGTTTTCACCTTCGTAAACATAAATAACTATTACTATCACTTCAATTTCCAAATTTGATAAAAACTTAACTAGTTTTGAATTTTTATAATTTTTATCGAGTTCTTTAAAATTAATAGGTGGTTTCTCAGTGGTTCCAGGTTTTAAATTTAACGACTCAATGGACTTGCTTAAATCCTCATTGCTGTAAAATTCAATGTTTTCTTCAGTATGATCAATTAACCCCAAATCTCCACTATCAAGGACTAATACTTTTTTAAATTCATTCTCAGTTATAAAAGTTTTAATTTTTTTGGAAAAAAGTTGAACAAATCCTGGAATTATAGGTGATCTTTGTTGTATTAACAGTAAATTATACTTTTGGCTATAATAAACTTCTAACCCAGTACTCAACTCTTGGTTGTTTAAATTTGAATCATTTGGTAAGTGATCAACTGGAGATAAAAATGGGTATAAATATTCATCATTTAAAGATGAAATTTTGGTAAAACTTAAATTATGGATTAACAAATCAACTGACAACTGAGGAACATTACCAATTGAAACACAAGGTATAATTAATGTTGAATTTTTTAAAACTTCAAGATTTGACATAATTTGGCCACTGGAATAATTCGCATCAGTGAGCTATTCTGCGGATATAAATTGATTTTGTGTAACAAAATTATCAGTAAATGTGAATACTTTACATTTTACAATAAAAGAGTTACTAAATGATAAAGGAACACCAAGTCCATATATATATATAAATTGCGCTTAAGCTGTGTTACGAAGAATTGAATATTACATACGATTATACTCCTGTATTGGAGATTTATTTATCTTTTCATTTTTTTCAAATTTATCAAATTGTTTGTCAAATTGTTTATCAAGCAATAGATTTATAGCATACAAATTTTTCTTCTCCAAGCTTGAAGGATTTAACGTGTTATTTAAATTCGGATTAGGCAAGATTGCCGAGGAATTTGGAGATAAAGGTAAATTATTTTGAATTGCATTAAATGGGGGTAATTGATGATGATTTACGTTGTGACCTTGATGATGATTTAAATTGTGATTTTGGTTTTGATTTTGACTTTGGTTTTGACTTAGACTTTGACCTTGACTTTGGTTTTGATTCGGATTTTGATTTTGAAGTTGATTTAGTTGATTTAGTTGATTCTGAGGTTGATTTATGCCTTGATTGGCAGACGATAAAGATTGGTGCATCAATTGATTTGGGTAGACAAATCCATTTAAGTTACCTACGTTTACATCTCTAGATTTCTTACTAGGGGTAAACAAATTACTATTTATACCAGGTAAAGTGATGTCTAATTGATTATTATTGGACTCCATATCATCATTAAGTAATGGGGATAATGGTATTGATGAGTAATTATTGGAATAAGTATTATTATAACCATTCGTATAGTTTGTTGAAAAATTTGTCGAAAAATTCCCAGTATAATTATTCTGATAATTATTGGGATAATTTGATGGAAACCAAAGATTATCCTGCTGATTATTATTAATCTCAAGTTTATCAATTTGTTTATAAGTGACTAATAATTCATATATCAACTTTTTTAAAATATCTAATTTCAAATTATCACCATATTTTTCATTAATCAAATTGCTCTTCAAAAATTTTGAAAATTTGTAAATTATTGAATTAGTTAGTTCATCATTATCATTTGGATTGTTTACTAAATCAAATATTTGTAAAGCTTTTTTGACTTTATCAACATCAATCACATCGTTAATATCAATTAATAACTCGTCTTTACCATCACCTGATCTACCATCTTGCCTATCATTATTCTCTTGTCGGTCTTCGGTATCATGTTGGTCATCATGCCTATTATTCTGCTCTTCTATGCTATCCCCTGAAACATGACCAGCATGCTTTTTCAGTTTTTTCAATTTTGTTAGGTTCTTCTTATGCAAACCTTTAGGATGTTTATGATTCATTATTGCACCAATACCCGTTATATTAAGATTAGAATTTTCAGGATTACTTATACTTGTATGATCTGTTTGGATTTCATCATCAGTTGGAGTATCTGTCAAATCGGTTAAATCTGTAGGGTTATCAGTTAAATTATCAGTCTCAGTTGGATTATCAGTTTCAGTTGTATTATCATAATCTTCAGGATCATGATTATGGCATTCGTTGATTACTACCAAATTCCATATCTGTGCTCTATTACTAAAATTAGCTCTGATTTTAAATGGACAAGTAATCAGACGTCTGGTTTTACCAAACGGAATATGCTTTTGTCTGCCCATTTTACATTTGAATATGATTTTCTGTTTATCTGAACGTTCTATGACTATCTTTGTATCCTTAGATTTCATCATGTAATCCAGCAACCACGGTTTTATGTCATCTTTCACCGCGAACGTCTTGGTTCTTAAATGATTAGAAATTGAGTCCTTGTTCATGATGGTTGATTTTCCTCACGTTCTGAGGTTTTTTTTCTGTGGATAAGTATTTCTCATATCAATGAGTTATCACCAGTCCAACAACCATTTGAAATATAGTCATGATGAAGTAGGTAATAACCTTAGGAACAAGGTGGCAGATAATTCGACCCTGGTGGATGGTAACAAACTCATTCAGATGATTCATCAGTTAGAAACTAAATTATATTATAATAACTTCAATCAGTATCAGAAAGATTATATTAATGCAAGCTTAGTTTCTTTGGGTTCAATTATTAAACACATACATATGGAAAAGCAGCTAAGGGTTGATACCTTTGAAAATTTCCAGGAAGTAATTAAAAGATTTGACGAACTAATTGACGACCATAGTCGTACGACTTTACACCATACCGTTAATACGGTACTAGATCACGATAATAATTACAGCATAAATTCAAATAACAGTAATAATGCCAGTCCGTTATCATCAACCAAAAATTTGTTGACACCAATTAAAAAGCGTTCATCACTGCAGGTGTCAGTGACAAAAGAAAATATTAATGGTATACGGTTAAATTTTAAGCATTTATCACCAGGATTAAATCAAAATCAAATATTTGAAGGCAAGCTAAATCAAGATGGACTAAACCAATTGAGGAGTAACTTTCAAATGTTTAATAATGATAGTCGTAGTAGAGAAAAATCATTTGATAGTGTATTCTTAGATTAATATATACAGGGCTTTATCCTATTAGGATTCAATTAACATCTTACGAAGGGAATTCATAGTTTGTCGTTATGTGTGATATGATTGTGGTGTTTTCTATAATTGTCATTATTATTTCTTTATCTGTTCAAAACGTTTCCATATCTATTCTAATGAGACTTTAGCACCAACACCTTCTAAAGTAGCTTTAATTTTTTCAGCATCTTCTTTGGTAACATTATCTTTTAATACTTTTGGAGCACTTTCAACGAATTTTTTAGATTCCACTAACGATAAACCTAATAATGATTTGACTTCTTTAATAACTTTAGGTTTAGTTTTAGCGTCAAACGATTCTAATTTAATGGAGAAAATGGTTTGTTCTTCAACAGCCTCTTTGACTTCTTCCTCGACTGGAGCAGCTGGGGCAGCTGGGGCACCACCAGCTGCAGGGAATGCAATGTCTGGGATGTTTAATCTAGTCTTTAATTCTGACACTAAACTGGAGGTTTCCAACAACGTTAAAGTAGATATTTGATCAACAATAGCACTGATTTTTGGATCCACTGGAGCTACACTACCAGCAGTTGAATTTAAACGAATACTAATCAATTTATTTGGCTTTAAAGCTCTAACAGGTCTTATTAATCTTAACATCGTTGAATAAAATTTTTCAGAAAAATTCTCATAAAAATTATTTCGCACTATAACATTGAAATCACACGACTCGCGATAGTTTTTCATCGACCTTTAATCACAGTATTAACAGTTCTTACAACATCATAACAACTAAGGGTTAATCATGGCATCTTTTAGATTTTGTACTCAGTGTAACAATATGTTGTACCCGAAAGAGGATAAGGATGAAGCCATTTTGTTGTATGCCTGTCGTAATTGTTCATACACTGAATATGCCGAAAACAAGTTGGTTTATAGACATGAGTTAATTACTAATATTGGTGAAACTGCTGGGGTTGTTCAAGATATTGGTAATGATCCAACGTTACCCAGATCAGATAAAGAGTGTACTAATTGTGGTAACCATGATTGTGTATTTTTCCAAAGTCAACAGAAGAGGAAAGATACAAGTATGATTTTATTTTATGTTTGTTTAAATTGTAAAAATGTGTTTAGATCTTAGGAATGTAAATAGGGTAATGTATAATATTTTTTTCTTGTTGGTGAGTTTCTCGTCATATTGTAGTTGTGTCCGATTTTTAGAAAATTATCTAATATATATTAAATCAGTACCAGTACTATAGAAATAAACAATGACGAAATTAAAACTCAGTAAAATATTGGGCGTAAGGATCTTCACCAACGGTACCGTAATCCAATTGTTCTTCAGGGTAATGATCAAATAAACTACTGTCACCAACTCCAGCAGTAATTGGAGGTTCATAAGGAGTTTCAATATCTTTTGCTAAAATTTTTTCCCAAATGACTTCTTGAAACCAAGGATGGTTTCTTATATCAGCTGGACCATTAATCAAATTACCTAATCTTCTGGTTAAATCAGCAGTGATTAAGTTTGATAATAAATCTATTACATCAGGGGTGAAAAAATTTGGGTAATGAACTTTACCACTTAAAATTTTTTCATAAGTTTTCATGGGAGTTGAGTCATAAAATGGTGTGTAACCAGCCAACATTTCAAAGATTAAAACCCCTAATGACCACCAATCGACCGACTTATTATAAGGTTTGGAAGTGATAACTTCGGGAGCAATATAATCAGGGGTACCGCATAAAGTCCAGGTAACAGTATTGACTTCTTTGGCAAACCCAAAATCAGTAATTTTAATATGACCATTCCTGTCTAATAAAATATTTTCCGGCTTTAAATCACGGTAAATAATATCATGACTATGTAAATATTCTATAGCTAAAGTGACTTCGGCTGCATAAAATTTGGCAACAGGGTTTGGGAATCTTTGTGATTTTCTTAATAATGAAAACAATTCACCTCCTTCGATATAATCCATAACCATAAATAAATTCTTTGAATCTTGAAACGTCCCCCACATTCTAATCAAAAATGGATGTTCAACTAACTTTAACATTCTTCTTTCATCATTAGTATGTTCAACTTGCTTCATTTTAATAACTTGGTGTTTCTTCAATACTTTGACAGCATAATAACGTCCATTATGAACTGATCTAACTAAATGAACTCTTCCAAAGGATCCAGTACCTAAAGTTCTCATAATATGGAAATCGCCTAATGAGTATTTACCCTTGGACACCGTTGATCTTTCAGGTAATAACGAACGTTGAATCGCATCACTAGTGCCACGTTGATATCCGGTTTGTTGTTGTTGTTGTTGTTGGTGGTGTTGTTGTTGGAGTTGACGGGTAGTTTGTTGTTGAGATATGGTGGTAGTATCCGTTTGAGGAGCTGACGGTGAAGACTTCGAAATGTCTTGGGGACTAGAAATCGCTTGATAATTCATTGAAGAAACGTTATTTAAATCGTCAATTGCTACTTGCGGTTTAGTTAAATGAAGTTTTTGTAAGAAATTAGAATGAACCATTCCAATAAATAAAACTTATCAATTATTGTCCAGTAGGGAAGTTTTCTCGCCGACTATTGTTTCTTTTGTTTTCAAATCCTCAAAATAATCCAACTTCCTGGTATTAAAAACTACTTATAATAACCACGATAAGGAATTGTCAATGTTAAGATGATAATTGATGTATGTAAACCAATTGATTAATGATGTACTAACAAATTGATTCCAACAATTCTGGTGAAATTTGAATTAAAAATCTCAGGTTAATTCGCAATCCTTCCGCGAAGGGTGAACATTGCTTGTCACTTGATTCGTCTTATGATTGAGCCTCAAGTTTATAGTATTTGCAAAGAAAATGTCAAGTTATTAGTTACATAGTATCAGAGATTATTGCAATGGTCTGCAAATGGCATAGCGTTGTTGCAAATAACACAGATGTGTAGATATAAATACCCCCCATTACCTTCGGTGGACTAGAATGCTTATGTCGAATATTCAGTCCCCTGGCTATAAATGCACTGGTGTCTCTAATTCATAAATGCATTAACTGCCAAATCACAAATTGAACATTAATTACCGAAACAAATGCTAGCTGGTAAGAATCCTGTTGCAATGCAATGATTATGGAAATTAACATATTCTTAATCATCTTCGGTGTCTTCTATGTTACATTTGATGATGAACTAATAGTTGGATCAGTATCGTCAGTTGAAATAGTTGACAAGGAATCGGGGCTAGTTTCCACATTGTTTAAGTCTTAACCGTTTCTATTTACAGTTCGAGTTGAAATCAGCATTTGGTGACAGTGTAAACTAGAAACTTCAATATCAATAGAAATCAAAGTTCCTAAGGTGAAAAGGACATAAAACTATAGAGAAATAAAAAAAAGTGATTTCTTCCTTAAAAGATTTAAATGAAATTTTAAGCGTATGTTTAGTTACAAGATGATTGTATTTGTTCTTTTATCCATTGTTATCAAAAAAAAAAGCAGTGAATACATAGTGTGGATCAAATAATTAATTTGACATATGAGTATTGTGTGTTGCATTTTGTAACGAACCTGTAACTTCGCTAAGCAATAAGTTGGAGACTTTAATAGATGAAGAGTGTCTTTAGTGTGCCACTTGGAGTGTACTGGATGAGATCTTCGTATTTCCTTCTACATTTGTGGTTTCTGAAAAGAAATTTTAAAATAATTGTACAACCCTCTCGTTAGTTAATCAGATAAGTATGGTGTACTGTCGTTTTGAAAATCTAGACATCATTGAGGTATAATCCCCATCAATAACAAAATAAAACCTCCTAGAATAGGATATAAAAACAATTATTCTAAAACGCTTGAGGAATATATAATTGTAAAAGCTTCCATAATGTTAAATATGATGTGATATGGATCAGGTATATGCAAGAAGAGGTGCCCACAATAGTATTGCTCCAGGGTCGCAAAACAGACAGCAGCATGTTACATAGTGGAGTTGCTGCGTAGTAGCTTTAATGTTTAATATGATGTGATGTGGATCAGGTATATGCAGAAAGAAGTACCCACAAAAAATTCTTCTGCAGGGTCGCAAAACAGACAGCAGCATATTAAAGAACTTTAAAAGAACGGATTGAAAATTATTAATATCAGAATGGGATTTGAGAAGTTTTCAATTGATATCGCTAAAGAAATTTCCAAATATTTACCAAAATTCATGGAAGATGATCTACTTCATCCTGAACTTGCATCTGTATATGGTTATGGAAATTCCAAACCTCCCAAAGAATTTACTACTAGCGGATTTGATTTTCCAGAACGTTTGTATGAAGACATCAGGTTGAATCATGGTACTGACAGATTAATTAGAAGGGATTATCCCAGGTTAGATGATATTTTCCAAATTATTGACAGGTATCCTATTTTAAGTAATATCCCAATTAGACAAGAAGAAGTAGCGACTAAAGATATGCGAAACTATTTTTTTGATTTTGAAATTGATTGGAGGTCATTATCTGATGATATCTTAGAATTCGGTGATAATACAGTAAATTTATATAAGTTGGACATAAGAAATAGAGAAAAAGCATTTACTGATAAAATTAAAAGTAAAATCAAATCAGTTATACATTTAAAGTTAAAATTTGATCAATTCTACTTAATTGCTGATTTAAATCCAAAAAATATTGAAATCTACATAGAATCAGCGCAAGAATCAAAAGCTATACAAAGTTATAATCTAGCTGATTTTTGGATAAATTTTTGTATTTTCCCCCGTTCTTTAAAAAATTATGCACTGCTAACTTCTTTAACAATAACTAGAACGTTGGGTGCTCAAAAAAATAACTATAATTTAATTAATCTTGAAAATTTGCAAAAGCTTGAAATAAATATTGAAGTAAAGGACTTTAGGCTAGAAAAAATAAATCGTCGTAAATTTAAAATTCAGTATCCACAAAATCTTGCAGAACTAAAATTCGGCGTAGCTCATAATAATATTTTATTAAGCAACTATAATTGGCCACCAAGACTCAAGAAATTGACGGTTTGCGGCCAATACCGTTTTGATGACAATTTATCTTTTCATCTTATAGACGATTCTATTTATGGGAGATTCCAGCAAAGAAAAGTGAAAAATGATGATCAGTTCCCTAAAAGTTTAGAATCTCTAGAGCTAACTGAAGTAACCATGAAATTTCCAAATCTAAGTGAATATAATAACCTTAAAGAGTTTATAGTAAACGATGGTGAAATAGATTTTGAAGAGTTTAAGTTACCAGATAATCTAGAAATTTTCCGTTGTTTTGCCTATTCCATTACTGACATAATTTTAAATTCTAAATTGGTAGATCTTGAAATTCATCTTATTGATAGTGGATATAACGTATTTTATCGTGATGATTTACCAAGTCATCCTGAAGAGCTCCTAAATAATTTAATCATCCCCCCATCAGTTAAGTTTGCAAAATTATCTCCTATTGTACATACTGATTTGCCAGAAAACTTGATCGCTGTAATATTGAATAGTTCAGGAAAGGTTCGTAATGCATCAATCAAAATTCCCAAAGGTACTGAAATGGTTTCGGTGAATTCTGAAGTTGAATTCAGTAAATGTAATAGATTAAAGTATCTTACTTTGAATAATGTACCCTTAAATTCAACTTTTGTCAACAACATACCCAAAAATTTGACGTTTTTACAGGTTAGGTTACCAGAAGCTAGACTAAATAACCAGGAGGGATTTGTCAATCTATCAAATATTTGTTTAATTTCATTCCGTATTATCAAAAACATGTATGTAGAATTTAAACTACCAAAATCATTAAAATATTTTACGTCCCAGTTATATTATGGTTCTTATAGTCCAAACCAAGACCTTGAAATTGCACATTTTGATTTGAGTAATAAATCGGATCGTAAAATGATTGAAAACATTACATGGATTAGTTTTTAAATTTTTAACATTGGTTTTTAAATGACATCGGTTTTCAAATGACATTGGTTTTTAAATGACATTATGTGTCTCAACATGTAGGTCCAACGTACAGGTGTTATGAAGGTGGTTATTTACTTCTAATTTGTTTGGTCAATAACTATATAAACCAAGAAGGTATTAACATTCATAGCAACTTTTCACCTGTCCATCGATGTCTTACTATTTACAAACATGGAAATACTTTGTAGAGGCATACTTCGTAACATGAAATACATTTTAAGTTTGTAATAGCCCAGATGAGGTTCCATTAAACTATTGATTAATATTTTAAATGGTACACCTGCAAGTGTTGATTTGATCAATACGTTGATCCCAGCTATTCAATTTTACCGTCTTATGATTTAACTTCAAGTTTATAACATTCGTTTAGAAAAATATAGCTTATTAGTTACATGGTATCAGCAATTATTGCGATACTCTGTCAATAGCACAGATTTAAGAAAAGATGGGCTATGCGTATATATTTAAATATCCCCCATTACTCTCGGTGGGTAGACTTAGAATGCTTATGCCGAAACTTCAGACCCTTGGCTATAAATGTACTGTTCTCTCTAATTCATAAATCCATTAACTGCTAAATCATAAATTGAATAAACATTAATTACTGAGACAAATAACCAAATAGCTAGTAAGAAACCTGTTGTAATCCAATGATTATGGAAATAAACATATTCTGCATCATCTACGTTATCTTCTAGTGTAACATTTGATGATGAACTAATAGTTAGATCAGTATCATCAGTTGAAAGTGAATTGGGGCTAGTTTCAACATTGGTCAAGTTTTCAAGGTTTCCATCATTTCCACTTATATATTCAGTTATAATTGAACTAGCTCGACCAGCAGCTCGTACAATTTCTCCCCTACATGGATCATTAATCTTAATTCTCATAATTTTTTTATTAGACGTAAAATAAATTAATGGTAACGTTAAAACAGGTAATAATAAAGAAATGACAAATTGTGAAATATTCAATGCAGCATTTAAACCATTACGTCCAATACCAATGGCAATACCTAAAACTGGAATGATTGAAATACCTCTAGTAACTAGTCTTCTTAACCAAGGTTTCAAAGTCCATTTTATATGACCTTCACTAATGATTTGTCCAGCAATTGTACAGGAGATACCTGCACTTTGACCACTAAATAATAATGCCAACATGAAAACGGTACCAGCCACCGGAGCCAAATTTTCTGATAATAAATCATGGATAGTATATAAATCGGCATCAATTGCTTCTTCAGTACCGTAAAGGGTATTACCCGCAACAACCAAAATGGCCAGATTAACGAATAATGCCATGGTGCATAAAGTAACACCCAATGAAATAATCGAATATTTTAAACTATATCTGATACTTGGTAATGAAGGTTTATAATCATTATAAAAAAAATCAGCTTCAGAAATTTTTTTCTCTTCTAATTGTTTTAAATTAACATAACCATGTTTGACGTCAAATTCCCTTAATCTTGGTTGAACTATACCACTACCCAAAAATAGCAGATGAATCATAACCGTTGCACCAATAATACTTGCCCCTACGGTAATCCCTGACCCTTCAAGCATTTGTTTAGAAGGCGCAAACCCTCTTAAAATATCACGAACTTCACCAGGACTCATTGGTAACTGACTTAATTCAACCGCAAAACATATAGTTACAGCAAGAACTAATAATCCCACACAAATTTCAAAGTATCTTAAAAATTTAACACTTGCGGTATCAGACTTGTAAGCGGCTAAAACAAATAAGACATCAACTACTGTAAGTGCAACCCCAGCGGGTAATGGAATTTTCAATAAAATATTTAGAGCTATAGCAGTACCAATAACCTCAGCCAAATCAGTAGCAATTATAGCACATTCTGCAAAAAACCAAAGTGCCCAATTCATTCTACGTCCCCATTTGTTTTGTGGTAAAAATTCTCTACAACAACGAGCTAAATCAAATCCTGTGACTGATCCAAGTTTTATACATATTGCTTGGAGAAAAACTGCCACCATACTACTTAAAAGTACAATAAACAATAATGAATAACGATTGGTTGCACCAGCGCTTGTACCAGTTGCATAATTACCGGGATCAATATAAGCGACTGCAATTAAAAACGAGGGGGTTGCAAGTTCTAGATATTTTTTAACATTGGCTTTAAATGTTGACCACCTGGTATGAATCTGTACATTGGAAATTGTTCCTAAGTATTTTGATTCACTCATTGTGTGGATGTGAAAAGTGGAATCAATTAAATATACCGCACTAAAAATTTTATGGGGGAACTAAAGATTAAATGTCAGATGAATGTACGAGGCTTGTATAGTTTAGTGGTTAAGTCTAAAGTTTTGAAATAGTCCACTATACTTGCTCAGGGGCTCATTATAAGTAGATTCTTGGAAGGATATCCTTTCACAAGTGTTGATTTAAGTACACGTAATGGGCTCAATATAAGTGGGATGTTTGGAAGGATATCCCTTCACAGATGTTGACTTAAGAACACGCAACATGGGGTAAAGATTAACTATGCTTGAACCGAAGTCTCTCTCCTTCGAATTTTCCTCTATTCTGGACTTAAATGTCTACGTTAATGGTAGTCTAATTATAGGACAGCCAGATGTAAATCCGATAACGGGCCAAAACTTTATACAATTAGTTAGAAAAGGTAAAAAGACAGTTTACAGAATATTGCAGTTGCATGGTACGGCAAATCCATGGATAACAGTTATATAAACTAAGTACGAGGTATAGTCAATTATAAAAAGATCTATTTCTAAAATGTAAATCTAAAAATTCTAACACTAAATGGGACAAATGGAACTATTTATTTTCAATAAATTTTTCAATTCCTTCACCATCGATGATCTTTGTTAATTTTGATAAAATGTCATCAAAATTATTAAATTCTGTATAAGGGATTTTTTCTCTAATACAATAAAGAATCAAATCTTTGCCATGTTTAGCAAATAATAAATTAGTTTCTTTAGCAGCGGATAAATCAGAAACACCATCACCACAATAGAATAATGTTGGATACTTATCGCCAGAAAAGTTAGCTTTATCTAAATTGTGATTAGCTAAATATTCTTTGATGGATAATGATTTATTGTGACCAAAATCGCTATCATCTTTATAAACAATATCCCATGTTTTTCCATGTTTGTTCAATTTTTCAAAAACTTCAACCTCATTAGAATAAATTTCAATATTTTCAGCAGCGTCTTCACCTACTAAATGCTTTAATAAATGATAAATAATTGGTTTCATACCACTACTTATAATAATAACGGGGATGTTCTTTGAAACACAATAATCATAAAATTTTCTAAATCCAGGATCTAATTTAACATGTTGTAATAAATAATCAATACATTCAGGAAACGGCTGTTTAATTGAATCCAACATTTCTTGAAATCCATCTCTAAAACTTTTTGAACCACTTAAAATTTCATCATTAATAGCTTTACGTCTTGGATAACCAAATCCTAAATTTTCCGTTAAATAATCATTGGAGTCTTGTAAAGTGACAGTTCCATCCCAATCGGTGAAAACAATAGCTGGTGGTACACTCATCTTTCTTATATTCCTCTATCTAATTCTATAATCTAGTAATCTGATACGATATGATTCAGAGATCAATATTTAGAGAATTTCGGCGAGCGAGCAACAAAAATTAACCAAGGAATATTGTCTGAACTATGGGGACATGTTCAGTATAGATGAATTACACATCTGTAGTATCAAAAATCTTAGTCTGTTGCTCAGAGGTTTGTGTTGGATGGAGTATGGTATTTCTCCATTTAAGTATGATTCCCATCTAACAATTATCTATTGTACCATAATTTAATGGTTGCAAAACTCTCAATATGAACGACTACAGCCAGTTTTTGTAAAAGATGATTGCCATAAATACTCTGAAAACACAAATGAAGCACATAGACTTATTAGTACCACTTTTAATTGTTTTTTAAGATTTTATTTCTGTTAGAATCGAAGTTCTAAGCATTCCAAAAATATTTTAGCAGTTGATCTGTGCTGGGACATGTGTGCATATTGTACTATGCTAATGTATTATATGATAATGTATTATGCGACCAACTTTTAGATATGGACCAGGTAATAATAACGCTATATAGGCAAAATATATAAATTCCCTTTACTATCCTCATATAACTTAAGTAAACATAAACAATAATGAAAATTGGATGATAGTCATCATACCATCAGTGACATATGATAAAAATCATATAATGTAAAAGCAAACAAACACATAGCAAACTGTAATCAACCTCCCCTGCTAGGCCAGCAATGCAGTACATACACCAAAGGTATGCTGAAGGAACTATGATATGATTCACACTCTGGGGTATACCCATAGATTGCGGGTCTGATAATTTTCATTTACTCCATATTAGCCTAAATTAAGTTTCATATTTTTCCATAAGCTAAAATTGAAACAAAAACTTGTGTCAAACTGTCAAGAACAAGGACGTGAGCTGTGAGGTACATGAATCACGCATGGGGATAGTGTAGCCACAAATGAATTGCTATTGCGTAGTGTTAGTATAGGCTATATAATGCTTTTGATCCCCTTGATGTAGTTCCTGTAGTCCATGTAGTCCTTGTAGTACATGTAATCCATGTAGCATGTAGTCCTTGTAGTCGTAGTCCTGTAGCGTATGTTCCGTTGAAATACCGTGGTATGACGCTGCTGCATAATTTTTTTCTTTTGCACCTTATGTGTGATGCAAATGCTTACATAAATGGTTACAAACGTAGACCCTCTAGATGGAGTAAATTAGAGACGGTTTATCCACCAAACGATGATCATCTGCCAAAACGATGATACTCCATATTAACCGTTGATACACCACTCCCAACTCGATGATACTCCATCTGCCTAGATCTTTCAAGCAAAACGCAAATCGAAACTATAAATAACATTCGATCTTGATAATCCTAATTGGAGATCGTAACCCTTGATAGATAAGGTTTCCAAACCTATTGGAACTCCTATTTACATAACAACCTAAACGTTTGACATCAGCCACTCTGCATATATGTCTTGACGGTTGTGGTTTTCGCCATGGAGATTGCCATGCAACATTATATAACTCTTCCCTTAAATCTCGGGTGTTTTGTTTGCTTATAGAGGGAGTATATATTAGTCTCATCGCATCTTGAAATTGTTATATAGATTGCTAAACTTTTATATTGCTGTTATATTGCTGTTATTTTTAACTGTGGTTATTGCCTCAGCGTTAATATAGATCTTTGTCCCCCATAAGCTGAAATAAATTTCAGCAATTTTCAATTTACTGTTGGCATAGTCAGCATTCATAAAAATCAGCATACCTGAAGCACTAACTGCAGCCACAGGTTCCAGCCCGTTTATATCTCATAATTTCCGTAACACCCTTACATTATCGGGTTTATAAAGTTTAAACGATATTAACCAACATCAGTTTAAGCGTTGAACAAGAGGTTATATTCAACAACTTGTTAAACAAAAGGAGCTGCAAAAGTAAGTTACACAAACTTGGAGTTTTGAGAATCTTTGATTAGTTGTACACCCAAAAAATATCAACATCTCAGACAATTCGCACATTCGCACCGTCCCTATCATTCGTTGGTAATTATTAAGACTGGTCTATCATCGCTTTTATATCTATTGAGGTGAAACTTTACAGCGGCAAGCCTATTTAGACATGTTTGAAAACTTAAAAGCCTTCATTAGACATGGTAAAAACGCTGAAAAGCTCTCAGTGTCAGATTTCAATCAAATCAACAATTCATCGGTTTGCAAGCCCACCACTAATGAATTGCCTGACTTAATTCAAAATCAGCCAAATGTTGAATATGAGTACAATCAACATCAAGAGCCTCAGCAGGTCTCTCAACCACAACAACTGCACCAGCAACAACAGCCTCAAGACAACTATCCAGCAGTTAACATTATAAATGAAGATGAGGTACCGGTTAACGAGGATAACAACATGACTTATGCAACACAAATTGTTGAACAAGAAAATATAATAAAGAAACAAAAAGTTAAATATCCAAACTTGGATAACTACAAAGTTATGGAACAACTAGGAGAAGGTGCATTCTCAATTGTTTATAAAGCTGAAAATTTAAAGACGGGTGAATTGGTTGCAATAAAAATATTAAGAAAGTTTCAAATGGATAATGTTCAAAAACAATCCGTTTTAAAAGAAGTTACCATTATGAGACAATTAGACCATGCAAATATTGTTAAATTTATTGAATTTATCGATTCTGACCCTTATTATTATATTGTTCAAGAATTAGTCACCGGTGGTGAAATATTCCTGGCAATTGTTGAATTTACTTATTTATCCGAAGAGTTAAGTCGTCATATAATTATTCAAGTTGCGCAATCCATTAGATATTTACATGAAGAAGTTGGTATTGTCCATCGTGATATAAAGCCTGAAAATTTGTTATATTATCCTATAGAGTATAAGCCTTCAGCAAACCCTAAATCAAAATTAAGGAAGAGTGATGATCCTTCAAAATTAGATGAAGGTGATTTCATTCATGGTGTAGGTGGTGGTACCATTGGTAAAGTTAAATTAGCAGATTTTGGATTATCGAAACAAATCTGGGAACATAATACCAAGACCCCATGCGGTACCGTTGGATATACTGCCCCAGAAATTGTTAGAGATGAAAAATATCTGAAAGAAGTTGATATGTGGGCCATTGGTTGTGTTTTATATACGTTATTATGTGGGTTCCCACCCTTTTATGATGAACGAATTGATATCTTGACTGAAAAAGTTGCTAAAGGTGAATATACCTTTTTATCCCCTTGGTGGGATGAAATTAGTACTGAAGCAAAATATTGTGTTTCAAAATTATTAACTGTTGATCCATCAAAACGTTACTCCATTGATGACTTTTTGAATGATCCTTGGATTAATAAAAATTCCATGGCACAACCAAAAATTAAATCATCAAATATTCAACACAATATTGCCACTAAAACTAATAATTTGAATAGCAATCATCCAATTCAAGCAAACAATAACAACCATAAAAATAAATATAAAAAATACGGTAATGAATTATATTCACCGGCAGCGGTTGCACTTCGTGATGCTTTTGACATTTCGACTTCCGTTCATAGAACTGCTGAAGAATCTAAATTATCAAACCTACCATTTGATGAATTAATTGAAGAGGACGAAGAAGAAGTTGATCAGCAGGGCCATGTACTTGATGCTCAACCACAAAGTCATCGTCATCATAATAATAACGCCGCAAGGGATACCAAACCGAAAGATTTAAATACTGGACTTGAATTAAATTTAAACGGTGCTTCGATATTAGAAAGAAGGAAGAATAAAGCAATTTTAATCAGTTCTTAACTATTTTTCAAACTATTAAAATTGTAATGTTTAAACTGGTTCAATTCTATTCCAAGATTAATAAGGTTATTGATAGATTTATGTCGTTACGACGATTGTTTTTGTTATAGATATATATCATGAGGTTTTTAACCCTCTCTCCTTCTCCTTCTCCTTCTCCTTCTCCTTCTCCTTCTCCTTCTCCTTCTCCTTCTCCTTCTCCTTATCCTTCTCCTTCTACTTCTATTTCCTAATTCTTATTGTAACAAATTTTTTTATACGCTTAAAGTTATGCAGTAAATGAGATAAACTGGACTCATAACTCAGCATTTCATGCAAACAACCCAAATAGATTATATTGTTCAATCAAAAAATCAACGGACGTACCATACTCGACTAATACTGGATCTGAGCATACTGATAATTAGATAGCGCTATTTGAGCAGCAAAGGATTATGGTCACTAGCCGCAGTGGTATTATGATATAAATCGCTGATCCTTTCATAATATGAGTCTTCAATGATTAAATTACTGTTCTTCTTCCAGTCGGTGTATCCAGGTGTACGGGTCTTAAACGGAACGATTATTTTATTTATGTCGCAATGGTCTCCGACACAGGTGATGTCGTTTACGCAAAACATCTATTAGATTAGAAACCATAAAGGATCCTAGACACATAATCGTTTATCTGATGGCAAATAGTATAATAATTAACAATAAGCCAATAATTAAATTGGACTACGTATCTTTGGGTAAATTACAATCATTATCTGATAGTCATGGTATTAATAAATCGACCAGTGTTAAGAAATTGAAAAGAACTGATGGTAACAGTAATTTAATCATTGAAAACTCGTATTACGAAAGGATCAATGATTTATATCATAATACAACTGCTGCTAACGATCAAACTAATCCTTCGCTGGTAAAATATAAAAAATTTAATGATATTGTTAATAGAGAAGTCCAAATTATTAATGATATGACTAATTTACCAGAAAAGGTACCACACATAAAACCTTCGGATGATGGAATTTATAGAATATCACTTTACCACTGTAAAATTGTTTTCTATAAAGGAGTTTTAAATATCAGACATAATAAACTTCAAAAAATTAAAGAATCGTTGGTTTGTTCATTTAATATGTCAAATGATAATAATATTTATAGTGATAATAATGATAATATTCAAATTGATGATGAAGAGACCATTAAAAATATTAAGATAATATTTGAAGAGATTTCATTATTAAATGTTGCTCAGTCAAAATCAGGTAATTCATTAAATATTGAGCGACCAGTTGTTGAAATTGAAATCGATCCAATTAATAAAAAAATTAAAACTTTAATAAAATATCATGTTCAATATGGCTGTTCGGTAAATCAAATTATTTCCCCCACAATAATGACCAAAATAAATAAAGTTATAGCTCCTCGTTTAAAGCCTAGGCCATTCCCAGGTGCCGATGATGAAATTGATTTCATTAATGAAGAGGTTGGTGCTCAATTATTTTACAATTCAATGTCAAAAACTGCTGTAGATACTAAACAGTCTGATCATTTTGAGTTACCGGAACTTGAAACCAAGCTTTTGAAATTCCAAACTAAAACTGTTAATTGGTTATTAAGTAAAGAAAGTGTAGCTTATAATCCAGAAACTAATCGTACACAAATAGATCCTTTAATAAGTAATAATTTAATTGACTCGATTCTTGGGTTCCTTGAAGGGGATAGAGTAGGTAATTACGACGATGTGGATGAAGAAATTTCAATAATTCTTAATCGTCTTGTATTTGGTTGGGAGACAGTTTATTTTAATGATTTACCATTTTGGTATAATAGATATAATGCTAATCTAATCGATAACATTTCAATTTATCAATTTATTGTTAATTATTATCGTAATGAAACTTTACCTAAAACATTACCAGGCCGAGGTTTACTTGGTGAAGAAATGGGTCTCGGTAAAACGGTGGAGATCGTATCATTGGCATTATTAAATCAAAGACCAACCAGGGAAATTGATGAAGTTATTCAATCACAATTACGTCAATATGGTGATTTAAAGCCTGTGATAAAAGCTAAAACGACATTAATCATAGCTCCAGATTCAATTTTAAAACAATGGGTTAACGAAGTTCAAAAATTGGCTCCATCATTAGCCGTTACCATTTATGAAGGTCTTGATAGGTATCCAAAATTTAAAAATAATGCTAAAATTATTGCTAACTATTTAAAAATGTTTGATATTGTATTCACTACATATTCAGTACTTGGTAAAGAATTAGATTATGCCCTTTATTCATCAAAAAATAATTTAACTAGAAGCTCTAAAAGAAAGGCAAGGCCCGAAAATTTACGTGAGTATTCCTATAATGAAGATGTACAAGATAATGAAGATCAAGAACAACAAGGAGATCCCGAACAAAGCAATAGAGAGGAATATGAAATTAATGGCTATAATGGTTATAATGAAGACAACGAAGATGATTATGAAAATTATGAAATGTCTACTCAAGATAATCGAAAACAACTCGAAGATTATCAATCATATTTCCAATTATCATTAAGAATTCAAAAACCTAAAAATGCTAATGAAAAAACTAACTTCAATCAAAAGGCGACTGATTATGAACAAGCTTTACAAGATGAAATTGAACTTGTTTTAAAACATAATGAATTAGCCAACTCGCGTATCATAAGTAAAGATTATCAATCACCTATTATGTTATTACAATTTTGGAGAGTTGTATTGGATGAAGTCCAAATGGTGCTGTCAAAAATCTCACGTAGTTTCCAATCTGCTTCATTAATTCCTCGTTACCATAGTTGGGGCGTAAGTGGTACACCAATTAAGAAAAATATTGATGATTTGCACTCAGTTTTAGTATTTTTAAAAATTAATCCATTTATGGGAGAAATCGGTAAAAATAGTTGGGAAATTTTAGTTAAGGGTAATAATGTTGGTGATTTCATTAGATTATGGAGTGGGATTGGTTTAAGGCATACGAAAGCAATGGTTCATGATGATATTAAATTACCACCGCAGCATAGAATGTTGATGACGATCCCATTTAACCCTGTTGAACAAGAAAATTATAATCAACTATTATCCGACTGTTTGGCATCAATTTGTTTAGATTCCAATGGTAATCCCGTTATTGATGATTGGGAACCTACTCCAAGTATCATATCTGAAATGAAGCAATCGTTAATAAAATTAAGACAAGTTTGTGGTAATCCTCAAATTGGCAAATTAAGTTTAAATTTAAGACGCTACAAGTCTAGAAATTATTACTATTCACGTAATGACTTTAGAGATCACTTTTTTGGCAGTTCAAGGCTTCTAAATGTTCAAGCATTGAAAACTTTAGATGATGTTTTAGATGATATGTTAAATTCTTCCATCAGTGAAGTAATTAATTCAGAAAGGATAATTATTGGTAATTATCTTGATGTTGCTCAATTATATGAAACAATTTTAAACCCTGATGAAGCAAGAAAGAGTTTTGAATATATTTCAAATTTAGTTCAAATTATTATTGGTAGAATTAAATACTTGTTAAATAAATCAAGTAATAAATATAATAAATTGATTGATGATAAAAGCAATGAAGACGATGAACTTAATAAGGATGATGACAACAAAGTAGGTACTCAAGATGAAGACTATGATGATGATATTATTAAAATTAATGATGAAGATTATGATGAATCTGAAAGAAAAAAATTAAGTAAACTTAGCGAAAAAGCATTAAAAGAGGCTCAAGATCTTAATGAACAAATTAAGACTTTTAAACAAAGAGTAAGACAATGGAATATTATATTACATAAGTGCTATTTCCTTTTAGCATCATCAAATTTTCAACTTTATGATGAAGAATATGCTAAAAAAATTGAAACATTATCAAAGCCATTTAGATCACCAGATATTAATCACAATTTTAAGCCTGAATTAGTTACTAATTTATTAATAACTGAACCGCTTGATGTACCAATAGTTCATGTTGATTCATTAATGTCTAATTTTCAACCTCCTGACTCAGGTGATGAAGATGAAATTCATACTGCTCAACTTAAATTTATGGAACAAACTTATTATCATTTGGCTGAAGAAATTAGATCTGATCTTTTAAAAAGTTCTATAATTACAGTAGATAGAGTTACTTTGACAAGATTCAAAAAACGTGAAGCTTTTAGAACTACAACTTTCATTGATGATGGTTCATCCTTATTACCTAAAACAACAAAAAAAGTTTTTAAGACTTTGCCAATAATTAAAACTGAAGATTTTGAAGAGTTAATTGTTGGAATTAAACCAAAAGTATTTATGGATAAAATTAAAAGTTTAGTTATTCAATTAAATAAGCAATCTGAAGTAATCAATGATTGGATGTCACAATTGATCGAAATTTTATCATCGCCATTATTAACCCATGATCAAGATCCAAATGGTGAAGAATATGAAAAATCAATTGAGGCTCAAGATAAAGCCTCATGTTACCTTCATTTACTTAGTAAGTTAATGACTGATAGAATGGAAGTTTTAAATGGTAAAGAAGCAGCTGTAAAAGTTCTGAATAATAAACGTCTTGATCAAGATTCCTTTGATACGGAAATGAGCGGTATTAATGATAAAGAATTTTTAAAATCTTTAGAATATACAAGATTTTTAGTTAAACCAAGATATCAAAAATCTTTTAATGATATGATTCATGATAGTAAGGCAGTTGAAAATGAATTAAAGCATGAAGGCAATTTTCTTGCCTCAAATAATGCTGATATTTCTTTAGTCCTTTTTCAACAATTATCACATCGTTTATCAACTATTTATGACAATCAAAAGTTATCAGCAATCTTATTTCAAAAAGAGTTAGCTTCAAGTTGTAATGCTGTATTTAATGCAAGAATTGATTATTTTAAACAATTACAACAAATTAGTGATAGTGTTAAAACTCCTGATTATAATTTAGTGGTTAATGATCTAGATACTTATACAATTAATAATTTGTTTTCAAGATTTAAAAAGTCTATTGATTACTCAATTTTAAGATTAGAAAAATCAATTTCTAGATTTAGATATCTAAGGACAATTAGTAAAATGAATTATAAATTGGCAAATAAAAGATCTGAAGCTGATATTGACAATACGGCTAACAAACAAGAGGATGAAGAGGCTGATGATGAAGATGCGTTGATGTGTATTATTTGTAGATCACTAATCACCATTGGCTCGCTTACCCTGTGTGGTCATAAATATTGTAAAGATTGTTTAGAACAATGGTTACGAACTAAGCATAGTTGTCCATTATGTAAAACTTCAATTAATAGGGGATCAGTTTATAATTTTACTCATTATAAACCAAATTTAAAGGCTAATAAAGTGGTTGATGGTCTAGCTGTACAAAAGGATAAAAATTTATTTTCAATTTATAAACACATTGATAATGAAATTATTGATAATGTTCAGAATATTATTTTAGATGAAACTTATTCTTCAAAAGTTGATATGATTGTTAAACAAGTATTGTACCTTAAGTCCAACGACCCAAATGTTCAAATTGTTATTTTCAGTCAATGGCAAGATCTTCTTTATATTTTAGCTACGGCTTTTAAAAGTGCAAATATTAGTTATTTAGCGAGCTATGGTACCTTAACTCCTGAAGTTGGTGCTGGTCGTCGTAAATCAAGATATGACAGTGTTGAACAATTTAAGAACCCTGATAATGGTATTACATGTTTCTTATTGAATGCTAAAGCACAAGCTTCTGGTTTAACGTTAATTAATGCTACCCATATATTTTTATGTGAACCTTTAGTTAATACTTCATTGGAATTACAAGCTATTTCAAGAATCCATCGTATTGGTCAAAGTAATATTACAACTGTTTGGATGTTTGCTATTGAAAATACTGTTGAAGAAAGTATTGCTTTATTATCAACTAACAAAAGATTACAATATTTAGAATTTGGTACTCCTGCTCCTGATTCTGGTGCTTTTAATTTAGCAAATAATGTTCCAGACGAAACATCTTCATATGCTATTTCTGATGAAAAGCATAAAGACAAAGATTTAAGTGTTGCAGAATCTATGACATTAATGAAAAGTGGGGGAATTGATACTCTATTTCAAAAAGGTGCAGGAGAAGGTGAATCAGTTTCCAATGGTGATTTATGGAATGCATTTTTCTGTGCTACTTCGTCTAGAGACCAAAGACAAACCATGAATATTGATTCATTATCTAAAATTGATTAAATAAATCATTAATCAATTGTTGCATAATGGTATTGAATGCGTATTTTACGTTTGTAAGAGATTTATATAGGTAGAAATATAATATACCCGTTTATTTTTTATACAACATTAGAAAATACTCTTTTAAACAGCTAAAAATGCTTGATCATCATAAGCAGCGTAAATTTTACCAGTTTCAACTAAAGCATTACATCTAGCATGAGCTTGAATATCAGTAATATTAAGCTTTTGAGAAATTAATTGAACTGGAACACCTTCTGACATATTTGCAGAATTATTTCTAATAATATCAAGAATTAAGTCATCAACTGACTTATTCGGTTGTGAGTTTCCTTCATCAACGAATAAATCGTTAGCGTTAGTATCTTTAGCAGTAATACCTTGAGCTTTAATATGAATTGAAATGGCCTGTAAATAATGATAAGAAATTTCATTATGGTCTTCAATTAACTTAATAGTAGCATTTTGAACTGATTTATTATCTTGAAATGATTTTAAAACACCAGTACAATAAACATATTTACCAGCCAAAGATTCATATTTAGCAACTTCCTCAGCTGATGTAGTTTGATTTTCATCAACCCACTTACGTATAGAAATGGTACCAGTTCCATCCTCAAGCGATAAATTAATGGCCAGATTTCTATCTTCAACTTTTCTAATAATTCCAATAAACGAAACCATGTTTAAAATAACTTGGTTAATTTGGAAATCACTGTCTGAGACTGGTTGACTTGATTCATTAATTTGTTTAATAGTTACGGGAGTTAATGATGAACGAGTTTGTGGTTTTGATTGGGAATTACCTGAGAAGGATTCATTTTGATCATAACCACCTTCAGTATTGTTAAAGCTAAAATCCATAGTGATGATAAAACTAATTTACAGTAACGCGTCAAGATTTTTTTTTGGTTTCGCAGCACTTCTGATCTTGAAAATTATCAACTTTCAATGTACTAATCATGATATTCTAAGAAGAAGTTGAAATAAGAGTAAAGAACAGCTAAATAATCTCGTCTATTCATATCTATCGTAAACCTTTTACCGTGGGCCCTTTCAGTGCCCGATTTAAAAACTTAAATGTTCTAAAGTTCTAGTCAATTTAGCGGCACCATCAACTGAAACATCATTATCTAGACTAATTTTTGCTCTACTAGCTTCTAATCCACCTAATAATACACATGCTTTGCAAATACGATTAGACGATAAATAGCCACATTTTTCACATTTATTAGACTTGGTAAAATCTTTTTTTAATGATATTGAACCATCAGCATTGATTATTTGTTCATCTTCGGTCTTTTTCTTATTCTTATAACTTACCGTTTGTTTCTTTCTTTTTAACTCAAAATGTTCACCACTGTAAATAATATCCATTATAATTGAAGGTCTAATAGATTCTAAAGCCTTTAATAATTCTCTTGTAGTACCTCTAAAAGCTTCTGGTGCATAACTACATTCAGTTGAAAAATAGTCTAATTTTTTATAATGGGCATATAACACAATTTCCTTTTGATAAGTATACTTGAACGGTTTGGATCTTTTGATCGGAGAATCAGCAGATTCGGTTAATATTGAACATGATTTTTCGAGCCTTTTAGTATCACCTCTTAAAATATTCATCAATACGGTTTCGGCCATGTCATCAGCATTATGACCAGTTACAACATGATTTATACTTAGTTTTGCTGCCCCTCTATCTAACGCTTGTCTTCTTAAAACTCCACAGTATGTACAAGAATTTCTCATACCTGAACATGCAACTATTTCATCCATGGACCAATTATATAATTCTTTATAAGATAAAATTTCTAACGGCATATCATATTGAATTTGATTTCTTTTAACCGTATCTAATGAATCATCTCTATAACCCACAATTCCTTCATCAATAGATAATAAAACCAACTTAAGGCCATAATTATATCTTTCATTTAAAGTTTTCATTATACTAGCTAACACTGTGGAATCTTTACCACCTGATGCTCCAATAGCGACTGATTCACCTGGATAAAACAATTTTGCATCAATGATAGTATTATGGATTTCAGTTTCAAATACTTTGTAAAAACATTCTTTACATAATTTTTGTAAATTCTTTGGTCTTTTCATGACAGCCTTTCTTCCGTGACATAATTCACATAATGAAGAAACTTTAAGTTTCTTTTCGGCTTTAACTGGTGTAGTAGTCTCTTCAACTGGCATCGCTAGAATTCAAGTATTTCTCAAAATTTTTTTTTTTGCGATGTGAAGTGATGAGATAAGACGGGATAGACTTGGTGATAGTATGGAACGTCTTAAACAAAGAAATAGAGCTAATCAAAATTACTTTAATATATTTATAAACTGGAGACTAAGACCATGTCGTATTTTATGTCTATATCTAATATATAGGTGGTTTATTGGAGTATTCATACTAAATTACAATGAAATTAATAATTGCACTTATGGTAAAGGTTGAAATTCATCATTATTTGAATTAACGCTAGCGTATCTAAATTTATTAACTTCTTCTTCTTTATCTTTATGTTGTTGAGATTGTGATTTTGAAGATGATTGATGTGTGGATTGTTGTGATTGACTTTGGGATTGATTTTGAGATGATTCTTGATCTTTATTCTCTTTTGGATGGTCTTTGTGATCCTCTTGATCTTTTGATTCCTTTTGTTGTTGAGCTTTTTGATCTTTTTGCTCTTTTTGTTGATATTGATTCTTTCTACCACGACCGTGAGAAGAAGTCATTTCATTCTTTTCGGTTAAAATATTAATTTTATCTTTCATTATTATCGCTAATTCTTGTAATTTAGTTCTTTGAGTTTCATTACTAACAAAATTTATAAAAGTTTTATCATCATTTAAGTCACCAATAATATCACCACCTTTAATCATTTTTGATAAAATTTCAATTACTTTATCATTTTCTAATTTAAATTTATCAGATAATAAATTAATTGATAATTTCGAATAAACTGATTTATAAGTAAAAATAAAAGTTCTTAAACCTTCGATTTGTAATTGATTTTTCATCATAACTAATAATTGATTATTATCTGGGAATAATTTCCAGATTTTAATCGATGATAATAAATTATAAGATTTTACCCAATCACCTCTTTGCAAAGCTTTTGAAGCATGAATAATATGATCTTTAATACTTTCTGGTGGACCAGTAAAATATTGTTTATCATGGAATTCTAATTTAGATTTAAAAGATTTGATTGGTGATTTTCTTTGTTTTGAATCTTTTGATAAATTATTTGATGCAGCTAATGCAGGAATTTCAATTAACAATGATGAAGTCATAAAAACACACTCTAATAATTCCAAATTAATATGCATATGGAATGGTAATAATCTTTGTCTTTCAGTAACTGAAGCTTGACTTGGGAATTTATTACTAAATCCTTGACCTAATAACTCTTTTAATCTTTGAGAATTGGCAATTTCATTTAATGCTTGATGACTTTCTTCAATTAAACCTTCTCTAAATGCACTTAAACCTAATTGAACTAATGCTCTATTATACATGATTTGTAATAAAGATTCAGCATTATGAATGCTTGAATAAATTTGTGATGATAAAAAGAAATCTTTAGCCCTTTTATAATCATTATTATTTGCTAAGTAATAAATTTGACTTAATAAAGCTTTTTCACTAAATAATTTATTAGTGTTTTTACCTAAATATTTAACTAATGATTCAATAATTTCTAAAGGTTCTGCACCTCTAGATATAATTGAAGAATTGACACCTTCACTTAAATCTTTCCAACCTTCTAATTCATTGGATTTAATTAATTGGTTTGGTTTATAGTATAAATGATCTAATCTCTTTAAAATAATTCTACTTAATTGATCATGGATACCTTCAGTTAATTTTCTATCAGATTCTGTGGTGGTAAATTCAATATATAATTGACCTTTCAATATTAATTTATAAATTTGAGTTTCGTCTTTTAATCTTTCAATATATTCCATTGAGTGAGGATCAGAATTTTGTAAAGACTTGGTTAATTCATCATCTAATCTTTCAATTAATGAACTAATTGATCCATATATTATTTTAACACCTTGATCATTAACTTCCGGTTCAATATCAATATCATCGGTACTTTTACCAAATTCACTAACTTGATAAGTTGATTTATTTAATTCTAATAAATTTAAATAAGAATTTATATCAATTAAATTTTTTTGCCATTGGTCTAATGGCATGAAACTTTGATTTGATGAAGCATCAAATCTAATGGAAATTAACATTTGATAAATTGAAATTAATTCAAAAACTTTTTTGGTAGCATTACCATCAACTTCCAATTTAATATCATCCAATAAACTTTCTAAAACTTGAACTTGTTCATATTTATCAATATTCTTTTTACCTCTACTTTCACTAATAGTTTTCAAAGTTTGGAATACTGGACTTAAAGATTTGGTAACACCAGTTGAGGCAAAATTTTCGTCATTACCATCTAATCTTGAATCGTTATTTTTATGTAAATCAACTGGTTCATCATTTTCAAAAAGTTCAGGATCTTTTCTATATAAATCAATTAATTCTTGGAATTCTTTAATTTGTCTCTTTAATCTTTGTCTTAAAGTATAGAAAGCTCTTGATTGATCAGCAGGGATTTTCTTTTTATCTTGTTCTTCATTATTTGTTGCAACTTCATTAATGAAATCTTCTAAATCACCTAATGTAGAAATTAAAAAGTTTGGCGTACCAAAATTTTGTTGATGGGATCTGGTCAATAATCTACCTAATTTATCAAATTCATTCAAACTATTAATCCAATTATTAATTCTCTTAGCAGTGTTTAATTTTTCAATTGATTCTTTCATATCGTCAAATAATTTTTCTTTAGCAGATTTGACGACCCTTCTATCATCGTCACTATCACTATCACTGTCTGAGCCACCTTTGGTGAATCTATTTTTTAAGAAATATGCTGGACCTTTTGGAGCTTCAGAACCTGAATCTGAATCCGAATCGTCAGAATCATCGTCTTGGAAAAAATCTGAATCTGAATCTTGTTCACCTTGGGATGAAACTAATGCTTCTTCTTCTGAACTAAGTAAGTCTTCTTCTTCTGATGATGAATCAGAATCATATTTAACAAAGAAACGGGACATTTAATATATTATTTTAAACCTAAGTTCCCTTTAGTTTTTTCACCGATGAAAAATTTTTCTGTTTGAGAACTCTCATCAGTATCAAATTTACACCGTGTGGCAACAACACCATCCGTCCAATTTAGTTCCGCGCTAGCACCAGGTCCTCGCCATTTAGGGGCATGGGGAGCGCGATGGGTAATAAACTTACTACCATAGACCTTAGTGTTTAATAATCAATGCAATTGATGGGCTTTACCATGGACTTGAATAGTAGAGTCTAGTTAGATGTGGAGATGGTGTTTTTCACATCAATTGAATGTTTGCTGAACAAATTATCCAAAATTTTCTCTAAAAATAAACCGTGTTAACTAAACTGGGGCAGAACAGCACTAAAACAACGGGAGATTTGCGGTAAAAGGTCATGATTATCGTTATTTGGTTGGTATCAGATGGTTACACTTGTACTGGTTCCCCAATTGCAATTCCCTCCCGTTCAAGATGAATAAAATTTGTAGGCAACGATTCAATTTGATGTTGACGAAATTCTCAAATCACACCTCACTAACTGATAACATGGATAAATTTGATTCATCGTTGGATTTATTAAGAAGATTAGATCCCAAGCATATTACAGATAATTTGAATAATATTTGTACAATATTACAAAATAATGATGAAACTGAAACAACTCAAGATTTATTATCGTCAATTGACACCCCGTTAAAATTGATTAATGATAGTTCCAGCAACAAAGAATATTTATGTTGTGACTACAATCGTGATGGAGATAGCTATAGATCGCCGTGGTCGAATAAATACTTCCCTAGCAATGAAGTTGATGATGAGACTCCGTTTCCTTCGAGTATTTTAAGACAATTAGAAGTCAAAGCTAATGAAAGTTTTGACATTTATAAAGATTTGTATTATGAGAATTCAGGGATTTCATCGGTTTATTTGTGGGATACTGAAGATGATGAAGAAGATGCATTAAACGCTGGTTTCGCTGGAGTGGTATTATTTAAAAAAGAAATTGATAATGGGGAAGGTAAATGGGATTCAATTCATGTTTTTGAAGTGATTAATAACGGAAATCAAAACTATAATTATAAATTAACAAGTTCGGTGATTTTAAATTTGGGCAATAAACAGTTAAGCTGTTCGGGTAATTTAACCAGACAATTTGAATCACTTAAAAAATTTAATAACGATTTAAATTTAGAAACTTTCCATTTAATCAATTTAGGTCAATTAATTGAAAATTCTGAGTACAACATTAGAAACTTATTACAAGAGGTTTATTTCGATAAGTTAAAAGATATAGTTTTAAAAGATTTAAGGAACTATGGTAATGATTCGAATAATGAATTAAATGAAAAACAACTGGAATTAGTGAAAGGTTTGCAAAGTTTATAATCTTTGTTTAACTGCTGGGTGCTGCTTGAATTGACTACTGGTCTATTACTCGTGTATTCCTCGTCTAAATAGATTATATACCTACATTTAACCTTACGACTTTATTTGCTACTTATCTCTTTCTAGATTTTCTTTCTGGTGATTTTGACAAAAATTAATCTTTTATTTAAAAAATATTTTATAGCCCTAGATAGTTAGATAAAACTAGGTATATAAGACATAGTATACAAAAGGCATCCGCAATATACAACAACAATAATCCCATAGTGAATACCTCCTTAAAATACTAGTAAACTACAAGATTAAAACTGCAAAGCGTATCGCTAAAAACCTGAAACACATCCTGAAACCAAATTTTGAAACACTTTAAAACCTATAAAAATGACCACTTCCTCTAGATTTTCTTCATGGAAAATACTGATACCACTTATTTCGTTACTTTTACTTTAACCGTTACAATGTCAGACGAGTTTACAAACTTTAGACCACTTAGTTTTGTAGAACCAACTCAAGTTAGAATTTCAACGCCTATGCCAAAACCTACAATTGTTGCAACTTCAAGCCCAACTGTTAGAACAAGTTCTACCAGAAGTATTTCAACTCCAGGTTCTACCAGAACTCCAGATAGTACCACTGATATCGGTACTACATTTGTTCGTAGATCAACCTCAAGTTCTTTATTATCAACATCAACCCCTTCATCAGATGCTGCTACAATTTCTACTCCAGGTGGTAATCAATTAAAATCAACCGACTCGAATAGCACCGCTTTAGGTTTAGGAATTGGTATTCCTGTTGGTATAGTAGTTTTTTTACTTATCGCCTTGGGATCATGGTACTATTTTAAACAAAAGAAGAACACGAATAGCACAATCTTACCAACAAATAATCAATTTTATGATATTTCATCATTTGATGGTAAGAACCCATATATAGGTGAGCCCGAAAGAAGCATGCCCAATCAACAACCAAGATTTCACCCCGAAGATAAAGAAAGCGATTTTACATATAATTATGGTTATGGAACTGAAAGACAACCTCCAAATATTGGAAATAATCACCAAGGTCAAGGAATTACCCCTGTTAGATTTATGTCAGTTCCACAAAAAATTAAAAGAGAATCAGTGGCATTTTTCCATAGGTTTAGTAAAATTGGCAAAATTGAAGAGGAAGGTGAAAATAATTCAATACTGCCAATGTTTTTAAAAAGGTTTAATTTAAATAAACCTTTTACTCCAAGAACTCCAAAACCCCAGAAGGCTGAAAAAGTGAATATCGTAGGAGAAGGTAGAGGAACATTAATTTATTCAAAAGATGATTCAGCAACTTCAAATTTAGAATCATCAAAGTATTCTTCCAATTTCCCAACCCCAGAAAATATTTATCCTACGGAAAATAAAAATCAATCCACGGAAAAAGCATTACCAAAAGTTCCCAAGTTACCCAGTCTAATTAAGATGGAGAATCCAATTGAAGATTCAAAATTTAAGGTGATTAGAAGTTTTAAAAAAACTTTAACCGATGAAATTAATTTAAGCATTGGTGAATCGATTGAAATTTTAAAACTTCATCAAGATGATTGGTGTCTAGTTAGAAATGAATTCGGTAAAATTGGCGTGGTTCCCAGAAATTGTTTAGAAATTTTTAATAGAAGTTAATTGTAAAGTAAAACTTACAGTATATAGTATATTTAGTTAATATATGGTTGGTTTAAACAATTACGTAGAATATACATTGAAAATACATATGTTACAAATTGGTCTAGTATTCACTTAATCGTGCTGGTCATTCACTGGGTGTCTCATATTCTTAATAGTGCCTAGTATAAGGATTTGGCCTTTGTTGTTGCTGTTGTGGTTGCTGTTGTTGTTGTTGCTGTTGTTGGGGAGTTGGAGGTTGAGCTTGCCCTTGATATTGGTATTGATATTGGTTTTGATTACCTCCATAATTTCTCATATTTGCCTGCTGTCTCTGTTGATCTATTTGTCCCATTGGTTGATTCATTGGGGATCCCATTGGTTGACCTGGTCTTTGTTGTCTTGAATTAAATGATGACGATGGAGGAACTCCATAATTTTGGGGTGGTGGGCGTCTCTGAGCAGGATGCCCGCCTTGTGCTTGTCCTTGCATTGGTTGTCCTTGCATTGGTTGCCCTTGTGGGGGTCTATTCATTGACTGCATGGATTGTGACACAGGAATTTGTTGATTCATAGGTCTAAACTGTTGCGATGATGATTGGCTTGGTCTTGATTGTTGTTGTTGCTCGTATGGCGCCTGTTGTTGTTGTTGACCCAATTGATAAGTATTTGTATTGTTATAGCTTGATTTGCTTAATGGTTGAGAAGATTGTACCGGACGTGATTGATATTGAGGTTGTCCTTGATATTGTTGTTGTTGAGGTGGAGGTGGTGGGTGTGATTGCTGCGCACGCGGTTGATGATATTGTTGATGTGAAGGATGGTATTGATTTTGTTGTTGTGGTTGTTGTGGAGGAGGAGGTTGTGATTTTTCAGCATGGTTATAACTTAAATCATCAGTTTTGAAAACTGGTAATTGATTTTGAGCATTATTTGGACTACTAATATAATTAGGTTTATGAATTCTACCACTTGGTTTATAGGGAGACGAGGCTGTCTCATTGTGAGGTGGCACCGGAGGAGGAGACTCAGGATCAGAATCTGAAAAATTATGGAAATCAGGATTGGAACCCAGTTGCTTATTTGGTAATTGGATGACTTTTTCATGTTGAGGAGATATTACTGCTGTGAACTTTTCATTGAATTCATTGTACTGAGTCATTGGACTTTGAACCGATGAATACGATGAATTACGATTATTATATGGTGGTACAATTAGATTTTTTGAATTTGATCCATTATTCAATATTCCAATTTGCCTAGAATCAACTCTATCACCACTGCTTAAAGATTCATTTTCATCATCATCATCATCTTCACTAAATAAATCATTGTCGTCTTTAGGATACATATTTTCACTTAAATTGATCTTTCTAATATTTTCCGGTAATTCATCTTCATTTAATTCTTCATACGAACCATTTAATATTTTATTTCTATCGATATCAAATTGGTCAGAAGGCGATTTAATGTCTTGATATTTTTGATAAATATCCGATAATTCAATTGACTTGTGACCATTTGATAATTCTGGACTGGGCGACAAATTGTTATTTGCATCGGGTTGAATGGTCAAATTGTTGATATTTTTATTTTGAGGGTTATGCACAACAGATCCATTTGAATAGTTTCTCAAATCATGATTAGGAATTTTAGTTTCACCGATCGGATAGCCTCTAACTGGCACAGTTTGTCCATGGGAACCAGGTGGTTGATTTTGTTGTTGAGATTGCAATTGCAGTTGCAGCTGTTCTGGGGTAGATTGTAATCTTGAATTTGAAACTTTTTGAGGAGAATTCGATCTAAATGTTGAGGAATTTGGAGTTAATGGACTATTTAATGAATTTAAAGCACCAGCAAACCCTCTTGCACTACCGCAACCTTCATAACCTCTTTCAATTTTGCTCTTTAATAAAGATTTAAAACTTTGATTCCAGGTAACAACATCCCAATTTAAAAAGTCACTGGTATTAACGAAATTGGTCAAATCCTGTAATTCCAAATAATGAACATGAGGCAAAGTTGGTAAACCAAATAATAAACTATCAGGATCATTTCTTTCAGCCTTTAAACGTTTCGGCCTACCATATAATCCAAAAGAATCTAACAATGGAATGAAAAATCTAATCAAGGTATCAAACCCAGGAACCGAACTATGTTGTTCAGGCATTAAAAAAATGGAAGTATTCTTAAAATCATCGACGGATTTTTTACTCACTTTGGTGGATAACGAGGGTGATTTAAAATTTATATAACCTTCTAATTTCAACATTGTACTTTGATCAATCAATAAATGACTTTGAGGATAAACTGCCGTAACTGATGTACAATTGGTAACCACTGCCATTAAAGATTTTTTCTTTTTTTGATCGTTTTCGTAAAACAAGATTCTACCGGGGGTGAAATTATTTTTACGTTTAGTAACTGATGGTTCAATTACCGCATAACACCTTTTCCATGCCATACCACTACCATATCTAATACTCACCCAATCCTCATGATCGAACCGTTTCTCGGCCAATATAGTTTTAATGTCACTTAATCTTGAACCTCTGGCACTTAATAATGCACCGGTATAAGCATGTTGTAACGAATGATATTCGAAATTTGATAATCTTAAAGCACAATACCAACTGTTTAAATCACTAATCGATTTGAACTGGATAATGTATCTATTTTTCAACGTGGTGGATATAATGATAACGTTCTCCAAGTTCTGTTTTGCCGCAGGCAAAATCTTCATAGCATTATAAACGGAATCGGTGAAATTGATGTAATTTGGCTTTGCAGTGTTTTCTAATAAACTGTTTGGATTCTGATTGTTTTTGAAGTTTGCTAAATTGGCAGCATCCCAGTAAGCTAGTTGGTTACCGGTCAAGATACCATATACTTCTTTCCACTCTCTGTCGGCAGGTTTACCATCACCATTCAAGTCATAGTATAACATAAAGATCCCTTCATGATATCTTCTATGACTTTGCGACGACAATAGTGTGACAATGGGCACTAATTCGGGGGATATATCACTTAAACTCCCATTTGAAATCGATCTGAGGTCTTCCTTAGTTGGTGACCCAATATTTGATGACCCCGATGTAAATCTCTTCTTAACGGCGTTCATGGTGGATTCTATTCACAACGGTCGGTATTTCTCTGACTATCTCAGATATTATGTATTATTACCGGCTATAACGAGTACCTGGTGAACTGGTGAACTTGTGAACTTCGTAATAAACTTGTGAGCTTCGTACTAAACTATCAAACTACCTGAATCAACTTGGTACGAATCGCAGTTTTCTGATCTGGGTGACACTGAATGACTTTTCTCACTTTTTACGCCAATAGTGGGAAATACTCTGTGGAAATCGATGTAAATTGACCACGGGACGGTTAGAACAGTTTTCAATGGTAAACTTTGGTGGAAATTTTAAAAGAATGGACGCAACAGCAGCAGCAAATGAATGTGGTTGTTTTGAAGTTCGTCGATAAGGCTATTTCTTATGTAAAAAATAATATGAAAATTTTTCCTGTGAGACTTTTTCTGTTTTGAATTTACTCCTATGAGGAATATATATTGATCTGATTGTATTCTTTTTATTTGTCGTTGATTAACAGGGTTTTTCTGTGTTGGGATAGCAGGGCACGATACGATGAGGTAGCTGATGGATCGTTTAGTGCTGGCACGGTACTTCTGTATCGACGTTAGACTTGATGAGATCAACTGTGGTGAGATCAGTGAGATCGTTCTTATAGGTTGAAATTGATTATTTACCAAGCTTTTGTGACGCTTTAATGGTAACTTTATTTGTTATGATTGTATGTGTTATGATTGTTAGAACTCTTATATTTGTTATGATTATTAGAACTCTTATATTTGTTATGTATTATGATTCTTATAATTCTTGTAAGTCTTGTGATTTATAGTTGTTACGATTCTTGTGATTTTATACTCCTTACAATGATTGTAATTTTATAACCCCTACAATGCTTACTCCTGTAATTTTATATTTCTTGGAATTCAGTAATGCTTACAACTCCTTTAGTTTTATATTTCTTACACCAAGAGCAATTTATCCAACTTTTTTACCTGTTCAACATAACCCCATCCTTAATCACATACAATGCTTGCGTTCAAGATATCTAAAAAGGCTATGACACATTCCTCTTAGTTTCTTAACCAGTTTCTTAAACATTAGAGATATTATAAATGTGCACAGGGTAACAGGAGAGTTGAGCTACCTAGGGATGTAGACTAACTCAGGGAGTAGGCTAACTCGGGTGCATATGTAACTGGTCAAGTACAGAGTAACAGTGAGCGGTACCCTCATAACTGGCGGAATGATCTGTCGATGTGATTTACGACAGCCACACATCGGCAGTGATGGTTTGGAGAATTTGTGCGTTTTGCGTGTAATTACTGGTAATGCTGTACAGCCAAATTTTAGCGAGTGTTTGACATATAGGGGCAATAGGAATGCCAAGCATAGGTAAAACTTATAACAGAGAGGTAAATGTTATAACAGAGAGGTAAATCTTATAAGAGAGAGGCAATTCTTATAAGAGAGAGGTACATCTTATAAGAGAGAGGTACATCTTATAAGAGAGAGGTACATCTTATAGCAGCTACTTAAATCTTATAGCAGATAGCTAAATCTTATCCAACACTTTTACTACTACGTTTATTAACTATAAGAGTACTAACATCCTGGTCTGTCGTGTTATACGAGAACCACTAACGAGACTTTAATCACGTTTAACCACATTACCCACATTAACCACATTAACCACATTTAATCACGTTCATTCTCTTGCAAAAGCCTAATCAATTCCAACCCTTCACTTAATTCTCGTTCAGCAGTGTTTAAATCTTCATAGTTTAATGCCGATACGGCAAATTTACATAATTTTTGGATTTTACCTATGGCTTCTTGTTTATTTAAGATTAAATCAAGTTTATCTTTAGTCAATTGTTCATGATGTTTATGGGTTACATTTGAGGTCGCTTTAGCTGCCGTAGGTTTGGACTTTGCTGCAGTTTTTGACAGCGAGGCAGGGGTTGCACCCGATTTAGCTCCTGATTCATTCTTTTCCTTATCCTCGGGTGGGATAATCAAAATTGATGAATCTTTATTTATATGAGACAAGTCATCATCCGGTAAAAACTTTGGTGCACCTGGCAATTTCAACTCGTCTGATTCTTCAGGTGAAAAATGGGGAGCACCAGGTAAGTCAACTTCGTTGAAGGATTTTGGTGCACTAGGAAGTGAAGTACCATTGTCTTGTCCATTATCAATAGTTTTAGCTGCACTAGGAAGTGAAGTACCATTGTCTTGTCCATTATCAATCGTTTTAGCTGCACTAGGAAGCGTAGGACTGTCTTGCTCCTCTTCATTACCGATCGTTTTAGGTGTACTGGGAAGTATAGGACCAAGTCCGTGTTCCCGTTGCTCCAATTCTTGTCCTAATTCTTCCAATTCTTCCCCTTGCTCATCCCCTCCCAAATTTACCTCTTGTTGGCCATTATGCTCGTCTCCTTCCACCGCCTTGGTCAATTCCTCTAACTCTTGTTCCTCTCCCTTGATCTCAATTTCATCCTTAATCAACTTACTTAAATTGTACTTTAACAATTTGACCCTTTCTTTATTTAATTTTTCAAAGTCTTGATAATTATCGGCTTTACCACCGGTTGTTTGACTCCAATTAATCTCGTCATTCTTAAATAACTCCAACAATCCTAAAAAGTTTATGCATGCTTTAAGTTTTGAAACTAATGGTAGTTTATTACCATTATAATTTGACAATTCAACCAAACATTGATTATAAATTTTTAATGAAAAGCTAAGTACCAACCCAATTGATAAATTTTTATCTCCTAATATCCTTTTAATATCTTCATCTTCACTATTCTTTATCGATTCAGTGTTATCTAATAATTCCAAAACATATTGTTCAATTGATTTATCATTTACATGTAATTTTAACGACAAGATTGTTTCTAATACCTTTAGTTTACAGTAATAACTTACTATTGGATTTATGTCTTCCAACTCTTTGTATCTTAAATAATAAGAGTGAATTGATTTATTAGTTTTTAATGAATCTGGGATCATTGCTGAACTCTTAGTGCGAGATTTAATTGAAGGATATATAGTATGAGGTCCTTTTAGTTGGATATCTTGAATAGGTTCAATCAGTCTTAATCAGATACTTGGAGAACATAGAGCTAGGAGGAATAATAAATACTATGTGCAATCAATCTCTTATGTAATAAAAGTGTTTTTATCGTGACCTAACAGTCTAGGTTTAAAAATATGGTATAACAGACGGTATAACATATGGACAGCGATTTAATCTAAATCTGGCATTCTTAAAATTTCACCGGCTTCGTTCTTTGCCTCTTGTTGCAATAACTTCAAAATCTTTGAATCTTTCCATTTATCAGGTAATGGTGTAACTTTATAATTTTCTGTAGCCCAATAATAAATATCCCAATCAGGTTCATCTAATAACTCATCATATTCCTTTAATTGTTGCATATCAAATTGATTCAAATACTTCTTAGCGAATCTACTCAACAATAAATCACTTTCCAATATTCCTCTTTTCCTACTTTGATAAACTAATCTTGCTCTAATGGTTTTAATGTCTTCTCCAGTTCTTTTGATGGGTAAAATTTTCATTCTAACTTCGTTATCATACACAGGGTTTTGCGGCTTGCCATAATTAGCCATTGCTGTGGCAGTTTTACTAATAGATCTGGTTAAATTTACACCTCTAACATTGTTCAACGTCTTTAAACCAATCATTATTAATATATGGTGAAAATTGAGATCTAAAAATATTCAGTCCAATGCTCGTTCTGCGACACACCATTTGATAATTTATAAATTTTATACTCATTCAAACACCTGGAACTACTTGATCAACAAACGTATCATTGCCAAGACATGGGGAAAGCTGTTAGTAAATTGTCCAAAGACGATTTAAGAGCTTTGAAGCAAGCAACGTACTTTGATAAACGTGAATTACAACAATGGTATAAAGGGTTCATTAGAGATTGTCCATCTGGTCAATTGTCAGAAGAAGAATTTATCAAGGTTTTCAAACAATTTTTCCCGTTTGGTGACCCGATTGATTATTGTCATTATTTATTCAAAGTGTTTGACGTCGATCAGACCAATTATATCGATTTCAAAGAGTTTATTATCGCTTTATCCATCACTAGTAGAGGGTCCATGGACCAAAAGATTAATTGGAGTTTTAAATTATATGATCAAGGGAAATCTGGTAAATTAATGTATGACGATATTTTGTTAATCGTTCAGGCAGTGTATAAAATGATTGGATCGATGGTGGCGTTACCGATGGATGAAAAAACCCCGGAATTAAGAAGTGAAAAGTTTTTCAAATTATTAGGTAAAGGTAAAACTGATTCGATTAATTTAGAGGAATTTAAACAGTTGGCCAAGTTGGACGCAAGTATTATGAATTCATTAACTTCTTTCGATGGCTTGGTGTGATCGATGCTCAAATCAACTAATCTTTAATCATCATCATCCTAAACATAATCACAATCACAATCACACTCACAATTACAATCACAACCACAATCACAACCACAAGCACAACCACAATCCACCATTACAATCACAAACCATATTTCTTTACTTCCATATCCACATCTACTAAAGATTTTAAAAATTAATACGACCATAACAGCTACGCTATCAGTGATAGGTAAACCACTTGTACATTAGGGAATAAATTCCATGCATTAAATGATATAATTTACTTACCATAATAAACATAATATAGGTATCTAACTTAAATTCTGCTTGTGAACCAACTTACACTTGGTTACACTCTAGCTACACCCCTACTACACTTAACTACACTCATGACACTCTATAGATGAAACTAAAGAATATAGGACTTACCAAGGTATATATTACAATGCTATTACAAATACAAAACATAATCTCTAACTGTTTGCTCTGTTCACTCCACCGAGATTCAAAAGCCTAGCCACAGTCTAAAGGAAATCGTTTATTGTTGACTTTCAACTGCTTCTAATAAACCGTCTAATAATTCATCGACTTCATTAATGTCAACCCCAGTACAAAAACTAACCACCTTTTTAAATTTGTTAGTTAAATCGTCATAATCCTTCAAGTTATTCAATTCAAAACTTAAATTTTTATTCAATTCTTTGTAACTATTAATTCTAGCTTTTAAAATAATGGCATCAGGTAAACTAGTCACCACTTGAGGTTTTATTTCTTCTACGTCTTCATTCTTAAGTAATTTGTTATACAATAAATCAATCCTAAATGGTTCATCAGCGTCAAACCTTAGCTTATCATCAGCTTCATGGTTTTCGTCATTTTCGTTATTTTCATCAATTTGCTCCTTGGGTAATTCATTTTTTAAAATTTCAAGTTTTTCAGTAATATTTGACATTTGTAATTTCAAATTATCCAAATTGGATAATTTTTCATTTATTTTTTTATTTAAAAATTTATTATTGGTAGTTAAAATGGTGGTATTAAATAATTGATGATTTAATAGTTTAATTTGTTGACGTTTATTATTGATAATGCTTTCATACTCTGAATTAGTATCATCTAATAATCCCTTTATACTATTAAATAATTTATTTACAGGAGTCTCATCGAGGTTGTCGCTTTGATTATCATCATTTTGGATGTCTGATTTAAATTTTTTCAATGGTGGATCATCGTTTTCTAATGTTCCCATAATAGTTAGTTTATTATTTATGAATTCCACATTCGTTTTAACTAATTCAATTAAGTATAATTCATCGTCATTATATACAATTTGATTTAATTTTTTAAGATTAATCAACTCTTTTAAAATTTCAAAATCGATTGGTTTAATACCTAATTTGTTTTCAATATTAATATCAGCATTTAATTCTAATAATATATTAATCAACCATTTATTCTCATGTTTGATTGCCAAATGTAACGCAGTATCACCGCTATTTAAATTTTGTAAATTAACATTTTTGAAAAACTTATAAAAATTATTTTGCTGTTGTTCGTTATCAGTTTTCAAAATAAATTGTAATATTTTATTTAAATAATAATTTGACGATTCAGGTTTGATGGTTGATAAGTAATGTAATACACTCCAGTTATTGATATTTAACAAAAATATATTTTGCTGTAACTTTTTCAAAATATCAGTAAAATTTCCCCTTTCCATGGAATTGGTCACCATCATACATGAAATCAACGGAGTTTCCCCGTCATTGGATCCTCTAATCGGCGAATTGATATTCAAGTCGATTAAATTTGATAATAATTCGAGATTACCTAACGTACTAGCAAAGTGTAACGCCGTTTTCCCACTTGAATCTAATGGTATATCAGTAAGATCTAACTTTTTATAATTATTAAAAAGCTTATTAACTTCGTCTAGCAATTGCTTAGCATTTAAACTGTCCAAGCTTTTAAATAATTGGCTAAATTTTAATTTAATTTCGTTATTATCGTCAATCTTAATTGGAGTTAACGAGTAAGGGTAATTTGGATTTTTACCATATACCCCATCTTCATCGTCATCTTCACGTTTATCGTGGTTTTCTTCGCTACCAGTAGCACCACCATTATCGTCAACGTCCATTTCGTCGGCCCTTCTCTTTTTTCCATCAATTTCATATTTTTTCAATTCATCAAAATCATGAACGTTGACCAAGAATAACTTTTTCACAATTTCATAAACCCCAAACTTATTACTCAAATAGATCGCCTTATCAAACGTGATCCAGTACCCGCAAATGTTTTTATTCTTATGGTGATTGAAATCTAATAATTCTGGCGTATAACCTTCGATATTTTTGTACTGTAAGTTTTCTAAGATTTCATTTTTAATAAATTTGCCAACTTGTTCGCCAGTTAACGCTTTCAAACGCACCAAAACCGACAACAACTGATTAACGTTAACATAGCTATCTTGGACACGTCTAAGGATGATTATATCCTCGAGTTCATCGTTATCATGGTCGTTTTTAACGTGTTGAATAGGGCGGTCCCCAAGGTTAAACTTAATAACCAATTGAATGTATTTATCGCCGGAATAGCTTGCGTTGTAAACTGATGTTACGAAGTTGGTGTTTAAATGGACATTAATTAACTTGTCTTGGATGGAGTTGGTGGTACTGTCACCTATATTAATTGGAGAATCCATTGCTATATAGACGTGTTTCGTCGGTGCGATTATTTTACGTTCCACCCTCTGCTCATTTTTCCTCATTAGACAATATCATCTCATTCTCATTTGTTAACATTAAACGTGAACCAGAGGTTAACACTAAAGGGCAGATAAGAGGAATAAGGCCCATCGTATAAAGGGGGACTATAACGGTGAACTCAAGACAGTAACTATATAGTATCGATAATTTCAAGAAAACAGAGAGAAGGATACGATAGGAGATGGACTATTCAGATAGAGTCAATAGTAAGAAAGGAGCTGGAGCAGTAGCAGATCACCATGAAGCAAACATCCATAAACGTCAACGAGTGTCAGAGTTATTATCGTCGACATTAATCAACTTGGACACCGATCCTTACGTATTCCGTAACAATTTGGGATTTCTAGAGTGCAAGTTATGTTTAACCATTCATAAGGATGATTCATCGTATATTGTACACGTCAGTGGTAGAAAGCACCAGCTCAACTTGGAAAGAAGGCGGTTGATCGATGAAAAGGGCAAAGTCATCAAACTGAAAGGGGTATCGATTAACAATACCACCAAGAAACATTGGAATAAAATCGGCAAACCATTTTATAAGGTGAATAAAATAAGAGCAGGTAGCCAGTTGGGACTATTGATCAATCTAAAGTTCCCTAAACTGGCGAACGAGCCGTATTTTAGATTCCAAAATTATTTTGAGTTCAATGTAAAGAACCAAAATATGGTCAAATCGTTCATTCATAAGACCGACAGGGACTCTGACGCAAATACCGCACAACAGAGTGAAAGCCACCATGCAGAGCGTTCAGAGCAACAAGCTGACGGGTCAAAGTACCAGTATTTAACCATATGCTGTGAACCTTATGACAATGTGTGCTTGGTGATACCGAATAACGAAATAGACGGCAAAGTCGACGAAATATCGGACAAATTTTGGTGGTACTGGGATAATGATACCAAAGAGTACTATCTTCAGTTGCTATTCAAGTAACTCCCACCAGAAACCCATGTAATGTTGAACCCACGGTACATAGATAACTAATGAATAACGATTTAGCACTCTGGAAAATCGCATTCGCATAATCAGATCACTATGTTCTTGGAGAAATGCCAACAATGTTACAGTTTAGTACAGGCTTATCTTAATGACACAGCTAACCACACTAAGCCAGGGTACACCACCTCGCCTGAATTAAGGGCCTTGACCAAGGTAAAAATTCATCAAAGTTTAGATATTTTACGAGAAACGTTAAAGGACAACCTTGGTCAAATTTCCATTAGTTATAATGGTGGTAAAGATTGTCTCGTGATGTTGATTTTGATATTAGCTACGATCTATGAATTGAATATTGATGTCGATTCATCGTTTAAATTACCTTCGGTTTATATAAACTCAGAAGTTCCGTTTGATGAGGTGACTAAATTTATCAAATACTCCAATGAATATTATAATTTAAAATCCACCATTATCAAGGATGATTTAAAACCAGGGTTTAAAACTTACTTGGCAGAAAACTCGGAGATTACGACGATTATTGTTGGTATTAGGCATACTGATCCTTACGGATCAGAATTATCATTTAGACAGCCAACCGACCATCACTGGCCAAAGTTCTTAAGAATTCACCCCATTTTAGACTGGCATTATACTGAAATTTGGGATTTTATAATTTCTTGTGACTTGCAGTACTGTGAATTGTATGATCAAGGGTATACTAGTTTAGGTGGAGTAGATAATACCGTGGTTAATCCGAAGTTGAAATCAGGTGACGCCTATTTACCAGCTTATATGTTGAAGGAGAATGCTGACGAATATGAAAGATTAGGAAGGAATGTGAAGTGGTGATTTGCCAGTACGATAAATAGAACATTAACAACAGAACATTGTGACATAGATTAAGCACAGGTTAATATGAATAGATCAAAACAGTAGATTAAATCAATAGATTAAGAATAGTAGATTAAATCAATAGATTAAGAGCAGGAGAGTAATGCGAATAGATTAAGAGCAGTAGATTAATATGAATAGATTCAGAGCAGAAGATTAATATCAATAGATTACTAAGAGCTGTGATTAGAGTAAATAGAAAAGAGTTCATACAATAGAACAAATAACATACATAACTAAAGAACTAAATGTAATTAAACCGAACTCTTTCTACTCTTGTTAGCATTAGCACTGCTAACTAAAACATTTTTAAAATAATCTTGCGATAATGGACCAACACCAATTTCACCCAACACCTTTTCAGCACTGGTGTGATCGATATTTTTATCGCCGTTGGTCAAGTACCTTAATTTCACCAACATTTCCACCTCTTTGCGGTTATTTTCGTCGATTTTATTCTGCAAGTATTGGATATATTCTACTGATTTGGTCAATATTTGACCTTTATTGGGTTTACCATCTTTGGTACCCGAATTTTTAATCGAAATATCCAACTCTTCGGTGCTTTTGGCGACTTCTTTACTATCGTTGAAAAACTCCAATGGTACCAACGTCAACAATTCTTGGATTTTTTCATTTATATTATCTCTACGTTTACGCTCGTTCCCATCATCATCATCATCATCATTATCATTATTGTTGTTGTTATCATTTGGAGCAATACTGCCTCTTCTGCTGGTCGGCTTGGAAACCCCGCCGCTGGAATGGCTCATGGATTGTGATAATTGTCTTCTTATGTCGGATGAATTGATCAATTCATCCTTTATGTTTATACTGGGGACTTCCTTACTCATATGGTTAGTTTAACTTTCGCACTCCCTAAATTATTAGCACAGAGATTCAATCTTAGATATTTATATAGTAGTGGTTTGCTACTGTTTACATTTTGTTTTTACTTGTAGATATATATTATTACTAGCAGATATAAATTTTTACTGGCTGTCATTATTACTGGTTATAAAATTTCAATTAGGATCATCACTATATAAGAAATCACTAACCTTGGGTCTGAATCATGTCAACCATTTATATTCAGAATTTGAATGAAAAAGTATCTCCAAATACCCTACGAAATGAATTATCGTCAATATTCTCCTCGTATCATCCAATATCTATCCATGTTAAAAAAACCCTATCGTTAAAAGGGCAGGCATTTATTTCGTTTAAGTCTGACAATACCGATGAAATAATTAAAAAGTTCCAGAATTTTAAAGTTTTTAAGAAACCTATGAAAATCAGTCTAGCTAAACATAAGAGTTATGATGTTTTAAGTAGTCATGATGTTGAAAGAATGAAGGGTCTAAGAAGCTGGAAAAAGAGTGGTAAGGCAAATAATACGTTAATATTAAATCTAGACCTTGGACCTAAACCAGAAACTGAAAAACAACTCCAAGAAGAAGAAACCGTAACCGCAAGAGAAGATTTGGAGCAAGGGTTGGAAGAAAAATTAAATGAAATATTCGAGCCGTTTGAAGGTTTTGTAAATTTAAGAATAATAAAAGTTAAAAGTATCGTTTTCATTGAATTTGAAAATATCGAATTTGCTCATTCGTGCTTTGAAAATATTGAAGTAAGTGTTTTGAAAGATGTTGGAGTTTTGTCTTTTGCTAAGTAAGATGCTTTATATTTCAATGATAATAATGAATGAAGTATTAAAATGTCACTAAAATATTTTTGAAAACTAAAACTTTAAAGTATTACAGAGTAGAGCTAAAATAGCGTGTTAACAACATATACTACCTACAGCATTAGCATATACTATTTACAATAAACAGATACTATATACAAACATGTACGATCTACAACAAACATATACTATCTACAACAAACATATAAATACTATCTACAACAAACATATAAATACTATCTACAACAAACATATACTATCTACAAGAAAATACTACGCACAACATACGCATATACTGCCTATACACATTAGCTCTCGTCGAACATATTTTTCGATATACATCCAGCTAAAGACATTTTTAACGCTACTAATACAAACCGATTTAAGCAAAGGCAATTCCATAAACTGCTAAACTACCAACGCTCAACAAATTACATAAAAGGGATAAGCCATGATACATTCCAAATTTCTTGGTCAACGCTTTAAACTCTTCTGTTTCAATACCGTCGACTTTATCTAAACCATCATTGATTAATTGGTTTCTATCTTGTTTTATCGATCTACAAATTCCATTCAACAAAAAGTAATTCAATCCTGAAGCGATGGTAGAAACAACCAACATGGAAATCGATAACCTGCCTAACGGTGTAGTTGAAGTCAAGGCCAATATTGAAGGGATAATTGTTTGACCTAAAAAGTAAATGGGGAAAACATGATTTTGTAAAATTGAAAATTGGGGGCGTTCTAATGTTTTAAATGCAATTGGGGAGGCGATATATGAATAAAAGAATGAACCTCCAAAACCAATGGAGTAGGTGAGCAAATGAATTGATGATTTTATACCAATAATTGACATGGTCGTAGCGTACTAATAAAAAGTTGAAAGATTTTCAAATCTCAGTCTCAGTCTCAGTCTCCGTGTAGGGGATATTGAACACAAACTTGAGATGTAACATGAATTTATCGAACTATCAAGACTATTCGAAAATAATAAAAGAGAAGTGATTAGTGACACTTTTAATATATTAGACAATACATAAGTAAATATTCAAATCAAACTAATTCACACGAAATAAAACATAATAAACAAAAACTACTCAATAACTAATGCCATGAGAATCTAACAAATTTTTAAATCTAATTAAATCATTACTCAATTCTTCGTTGGTTCTAATTAATCCTTCAACCTTGTCTTCCAACTGTGACATTCTCTCCATTTTTCTTGCTCTTGATCTTCTAGCAGCTTCAGTGTTTTTAGCACGTTTCATCAATATTGGATCATTAGAATTCATTTTAATTGGTTCCAAAGGTTGAGATCTTTGTTTAACATTATATTTAATTAATCCTAAGTGATCCATTTTTTGTTCATCTAAATTAGGAGTTGATAACGTTGATGAAGGGTCAGGAGTTAATAATTGACTAAATGATCTTTTTTTACTATTACCATTACTATCCATATTGGCGATAGTGGTAGTGGTAGAATCACTTAAATGATTGTCTTTTTCATCAGCTTCTTCAATGGAAGTTAATGAAGGTTGAACAATCGATTTCTCAATATCAACTAATAAATCTTCATCGTGAACAACTTGATTTGAATCGATTTCATTATCAGCATCAAATAACGAAATCCAATCTTCTTTACCATGACCATCTAATACAAAATCTAACTCGTCAAACATAGGAGTGTTGTTTAAATTAGATTCATCATTCAGAAACACGGAGTTCATGACATCTGAATGAAAATTCAAAGATTCTAAATTAGAATCAATGTTTGCGGTAGCGTTGGAATCTGGCTTTTGTTTCATGTTATCATTGACTGGTTGAATAAATTCACCAACAAATGATTCATTTAAAATAATTGGACATCTTAATTTTTTTAAAACTTTTTCTTTTATATAATATAATAAAATATAGACTTTAATTTAATAATTTAATAACTTGGGACTTCTTTCTTTTAAACTTGTAAAAACACTTTAATTAAAAGGGGACGGGGAATATAATAACCATAACGGCATCTCTAATAACTTTTTCTTTAACGTATAGTATCTAGCATCATTTTAAAAACAACTTAATATTTTTTATTTATAATTTTATCGATTACAATTAGTAACTAATAAACTCTTTTTTATTTAGGGTACAAAAAATTTATAATGACATCTTGAAATTTAGATATCAGCAAAATCAGGGGAAAATAAAAATAAAATAAAAACTTATAAAGTTATTGTAGGCTTGAGGTTCTTTTTAATAGTTTGTTAAAAAGGTAATATATATATAAGTTGTTGTAAAAACGAAAAGTTGAAAAATTTTTCACCCACGGGAAATGAAAGGGTTTAAATATTTCGCACCAAAATTATCGTGTCGTGGCTGGATAAAACGTATTTCGTATTTGTCATCGGGAGAGGACTGGCAATTACCACCAGGGGGGTAAATTACAGCCCTGCACGGCTGCGCCCATTCAAAGGTGTTTTGGCGCGAGGTTTCCGCCAATGGTGGTAATCTAACTCTAGGTTGGGGATTGATAAGGGGCTAAATGCTACACGACCTACAAGTGAGTCATAATTTACATTACCATTGATAGTAATATAGCTATAGTGAAATGGAGAACAACGACACACCCGGTAGTCACGTCAATCAATGGTGGGTGTCTGCAAACACCACTACATCGATTACTTCACTACCTACAGCCAAAAAGCAGTCACAGGCATAATTTGCATCACATCACTTATCATGATTATACCTCAATTCTAATTTGCTTTAGATTACACAAGTTTATACCGTTACAGGCAGCTCTATCAGATACAGGCACGGAGACTTCCCTAGATGAAATTGACGGTGTTTAACGCAATTCGGGTTGATGAGCCCTTTCCTAAACGGGTAAAACATGCGTGGCAGCATGTCGCTGATCATTCCATTCGGTGGATGTCGTGACGTGGATGTCGTGACGTCCGCGGTGGGGTCGATTGATCCCTGGTGTACGGTTGTTGGCATGGGCTCTTTGGTGTACAGTGGTGCGTACCAAGTACCCCGTATTTGGGCGATGGGTGAGTATTCATACTGTTTTTATATTATACACTATATAGTTAAATCTAAATTTCCAACTTTATTAATCCTTTCCCGTAGTTGGTTAAATAATCATTCAATTCATTATTTTTATGTTTCTCCCAAAGATCAAAGTAATTACCCATTGGTAATCCCCCAATAAATAATCTGGGGATATCCTTTCTATCTTGGTTGTATGCATCATGGTCGTCGTAGTCGTTAATATTGCTAAACTTCTTTAAATAACTTAAAATTGATTGATAATTTGGATGTTTGTTCAAATTAATGAATTTAATTTCAGGGGTTATTTTCAAATTATGGAATATCTTTTCAATTTTATTTTGGTATTTGGTGTTTTCATCGTTGGTTAAGACCACGATGGAATTAATCGATAATATTTCCGTTAAATCTTTTTGCGCTTGTAATGTAATTTCCTGTTGGGCTACCTCGGGTTCCCCTGGTTTGGCACCACTAGTAATGTGGGTCGTACTATCAATAGAGCTACTAGCAACGGCAGTACCACTATTAATCGATTCGTCCTGGCTAAATTTCCTCATTTCTTCTTCCAATTGTTGTTCGGTTTGCAATTCTTGTTGTAATTTAAACCATTCATTGTCCTCGACATCTTTAAAGTTGATCTTCTCAATATTTAATAACCGATTTATTTCTTCTTCATTCTTATTAAAAATTCTTACGTTGACTTTTCTATTAACCACAGTTAAAACGATGAAATTAATTATTGTCCCGATTAATAATATAATTATCACCACTAAAAAGATATCAACTTTTCTGGTCTTTTCATTGAAGATCTCACCTTCTAACTCATCCAACTCATCAAATTCCTTGTCTTCGTCCTCTTGGTCTTTATATGGTTTCTTCTCTTTTAGGTTTTCAATGTTACGCTCCATATCATTTAATGATGATATGCTTCTTTTATGAAGCTGCTCCTTACTCATTTGTGATTCTTTCGTATATGACTTTGTCCCTTTTTGTTGTTTACCTCTGTAGTGGTCTATGGATGATGGCTGATTGCGTCCGTCTTATACTACTGAATGTTAACCACTAAAACCTACTGTTGTTGATAAAAAAAATAATCTGACAGATGGGGAGAAATCGAGATTTTATATGTTCTCATTTGAGTCTAGAATAAGTATCAGCTGTGCCTAATAGAGACAATTGGACTTAAGTTGCATGCGCAGTTAAACTTTATTCTGAACCCTGGTGTTTGAGATACCCTTTCATACAATTTTTACGTAGCACGGTCTACAGAATTTAGAGACCTTTTAACTAGATACAGTATTTAGCACTATTACCCCAGTTCTGTCTGTATTAACGGTTCATTGGTTTCTCTTCATGGTTCAGTAGTCATCTTCACTCTTCTGCTTTCTGCTTCTCTCTTCTCTTTTCTCTTCTCTTCTCTTGTACTATCTTTTTGTCTTCCCCTTAATCTTCTGCTTTACCTTCTGCGTTGTTTTCTTTCTGGGGCTCCTGCTTTGTCTTCGTCTGTCTTTCCTTTACACCACACTATAACTAACAAACCAAAGACAAATTACAATAAAAAAGTCTGGTAATTCGGTTAATCACAGAAATATGCAGTCTAGGACAATTAAAATCGCGTTTGGTGTTAAATAAACAATATGATTTCAAGTGTTTTCTTTTGCATTGATCATATGCTTTCAGCATTATCGGTCATCATTCATATGTATATCTATTATTATCTCTTTATTGCAGTAGTTCCTGGTTAAGTTGTTTACTGGTTTTAGTTACTTACATTAACTTCCCCATTTTTGAATGGTTATTCCATTTCTCCGCTCATCGGTTTGTTGACAAATTTGAGGTGATCTATGACATTCAATATCATGTTAACTTCCTACAGGGTTAAGCACAAGGCTATTACTCGTTAATGGATAGGAGTTTTCCAATTCGTATAACCCTGAAGGCTTTCAATCACGGTTTACAATTAAGGTAAAATTCAATTAGGAAAAACTGAAAATGCGACTCCTAAACACCCTGCTTCTGATTACTGCCTTGATGCTCCTTCTAATTACTGCCTCGATGCAAGTCAAAATCGTACTGTACGCTTAATATCTTAATTTTCCGTTGACAGTTGCTTAATTGTACCAGCAAAGTCTAGTAACCCGAGATATTTTTACACGATTAAAGCAATTTACGCTGCAAATATCGATTAATCTTATTCTATTAATAACCTCACTATAAAAAACTCTACCACTACTAATTAAATAGCGTCTAATTCACGTAAGTGTTTGAATTATTGACCATTGCTAAGCGTTGTACCATGTATTGACCTTTAGATTATTCCCATCACTAAATAAATAAATTATATTGTGAGAATCACACCGATAGACCATTTTGTAAAACTTAAAATGTGTACTTTTGCGGCTCAAAAAGATTAATACTTTATAGATGTAGGTTATTATATTATCATTACCTGTTAATACATGTTTTTACCGATCATCTGGTTTCTCCATCCTCCTGTGATATATGCTCAGATTTGTATCATATAATTATCGTATAGGACCTGATCATGTAATAAGGTAATAGTTGTGTCCGCTAATAATACTGTGATCAATATTATCACGAATCAGAGTATATATAGTAAATGATAGCCATCAAGCTGTGACCAGGAAATATGACGCTTTTAATCCCGAAAAAATACCTGAAATTGGGAGTGATAAATGTTTTTTCCTAAGTAAGTCTCTTAGGAAATTTGACCTTGGTTTCATAAATGGTAAGATGTTGACCTGCATGGAGGTCATTTATCTTATAGGTATCCTAATAGTTATGGGTATTATTTGAGCTTTTGTTTGGGCATTATTAAGCTAAGAATTACCGCCCTATGAAGAGGTTAGACGATTTTAAACAAATTGAAGATCTAGTAATCAGACGGTTGTACATAGAGTCTGAGTCCGATATAGTATATTCCTTATCATACATATATAATAATCAGTCATATCAATAAATCCCTCCCTTAATGCATATTTGAATAATATTCATTGACCAATATATACCTGTTTCTTAGTATCAATTGTATGGAATTTGACATACCATGTTTTATTATCTTACTACTACTCCAACTGGTGCTGGTATTTACCCACACTGGGGTAGGTTTGAACCAAGTCTAATGCGCGCGCTTTTCTTTCTGGGTCGAGAGCGAGTCTCATGTAGTGGGTCTGCTGGAAAACCCACGCGGTAGAGTGTGCGTAAACTCCAGACCTAACACGTACAATGATATTTACGTCGACAATTTTTCAGATTCTCAATATTACAATATTGATCTATAATGTCAAAAAGAAGAGCTTATCCCACTCCTCAGTATGCCAACCAACCTCCATCATTTCCAAGTTATGGAGCACCAGGGGTTGGACAACCAGTGCAAGGCCAGCCGTTAGGACAACCGCCAATTGTACCCGGACAACCACAACAACCACAACAACCTGGTTTGCATCAACAACCCATCGTTGGTCAACCTAATGTTGCACAACCTGGACAAGGGGCGCCAATTGAACAGTTAAATAACCAATTTCAAAATTTGAACGTCAATCAATTCCAATATGGTGCTCAACCAGTACAACCAGTACAACCTGGACAAGTTGGACAACCACCAATCCCAAATCAAACTTCACAACAATATGGCACACCAGCAAGTCAATTAAACTATGGCGTACCATCATATAATCAATTTAGTTCGCCTAACCCTATCCCCAGTTTACCATTGAATCAATTATATCCAACTGATTTACTTAGAGAATTACCACCATCGATTTCTGATTTACAATTACCCCCTCCCCCAATTGTTATACCAGCAGAATCAACCGTCATACCATCAAATGATAAAGCCAATGCATCACCAGAGTATTTTAGAAGTACCTTGAATGTTATCCCAACCAACAATTCCATTTTAAAGAAATCAAAATTACCATTTTCCTTAATTGTTAGACCTTATATTTCTTTACACGATAAAGAAGAACCTGTACCAGTTTCCAGTGATACTATAATTTCCAGATGTAGACGTTGTCGTGCTTATATTAATTCGTTTGTAACCTTGACTGATCAAGGTAAAAGATGGAGATGTAATTTATGTAATTTATTGAATGATATACCAATGGCATTTGAACTCGATGAATTAACCAACACTACCAAAAATAAATTCGATAGACCAGAATTGAATTATTCCGTAACCGAATTTGTTGCCCCTAAAGAATATTTAGCAAGAGTTCCACCCCCAATAGTCTATTGTTTCATTATTGATGTTTCAGCCGATGCTATATCAACTGGTTTAACTAGCACTGTTACAAGAACTATTTTAGAAAGTTTAGATAGAATCCCTAATCACAATAACCTTGCAAGAGTTTCATTTATTGGGGTTGATTCTAATTTACATTACTTTAAATTCAAGGAAGCTGCCCATAATGATGACACTAATAATGATGAAAGTTTCAATACTGAGATGTTAATTGTTTCTGATATCGATGAACCATTTTTGCCATCACCAGAAGGATTATTGGTTAATTTATTTGAAAATAGAAAAGCGATTGAAAAATTATTGATTGATTTCCCAACATATTTTGAAAATACTGCTAATCATTCATTAGCTTTAGGTCCGGCATTAAAAGCTGGTCATAAAATGATTAGTGCAATTGGAGGGAAATTAATTTCTTTCTTATCAACTTTACCGAATGTTGGTGAAGGTAAGTTAATGATTAGAGATGAAGAAGGTAATTCTGGTAAACCAAAAGAATCTCAAGTTTTATTAAATTCTGCTGATAAATTTTATAAATCATTTGCTGTTGAATGTAACTCCGGTCAAGTTACGGTTGATTTATTCTTAACATCATCGAAATATCAAGATATTGCAACGTTGTCTAATTTACCAAGGTACACTGCTGGTCAAACTCATTTTTACCCTGCTTGGTCAGCTTCCACCATTGAAGATGTTACAAAATTCTCCAAAGAAATTAGTGAACATTTGTCTATGGAAATTGCATTAGAAGCAGTATTAAGAGTTAGAAGTTCCGCTGGTATTAGAGGATCAGCATTCTTTGGTAATTTCTTTAATAGATCGTCCGATTTATGTTCATTCCCAACCTTTCCTCGTGATCAAAGTTATGTTATTGAAGTATCAATTGAAGAAACCATTACTAAACCGGTAGTTTATTTCCAAGCTGCCGTGTTACATTCAACAAGTTTTGGTGAAAGAAGAATTAGAGTTATGAACTTGGCATTACCAACAAGTAATAAATTGGATGACATTTATGCTTCTGCTGATCAATTAGCCATTACAAATTATTTGACTCATCGTGCCGTTGAAAAGGGTTTAAATACTTCATTACCTGATGCCCGAGAATTTTTAATTAAATCGATTGTTGATTTAGTTAATGTTTATAAAAAAGAATTGGTTGCGGGCAATATTTCTGGCTCATCACCATTACAATTATCCACCAATTTAAGAATGTTACCATTATTATTATTTTCATTAACTAAACATATTGGATTAAGAGGCGAAAGAGTTCCAGCAGATCATAGATCAATTGCATTAAATAACTTAACCACGTTACCAATTCCTCATTTAATCAAATATATTTACCCAACCGTTTACGCCTTACATAACATGTCAGACGGTTGTGGATTGCCTGAAGAAATTGTCCAAATTAATGAAGAAACTGGCGAAGAAGAAACCGTTCTGGGTACCAGCATTTTATTACCCGAAGCAATCAATAGTTCAAAAGCATCATTTGATAGTTATGGATTATATTTAATCGATAACTCCAGTGAATTGTTTTTATATGTTAGTGGTGATGTGGTGCCAGGGTTAGTTCAAGATTTATTCGGTACTGAAAACTTGTACCTGATACCAACGGGTAAAACTCAATTACCTGAATTTTCTTATGAAGAAAGTGAATTTAATTATAGGGTTAGACAAATCATTGGTAAATTAAGAGATCAAAATGATCAAATCACTTGGAAGAATTTATACGTGGTTATTGGACCAAGTTCCAACGAGCCAATTGAAATATCTTCGCAAAGAGATTTAATGGCCTTAAGAATGTGGGCATTCTCTTGTTTGGTTGAAGATAAAACCGGTACCGAAAGTAGTTACAGAGACTTTTTAACTACTTTAAAATCAAGAGTAGCCCAGTAATCGCCCCACCTGTGGTAATTACTACCTAATTATTATCTAGAAGTTGATCACTAGATTAAGATTAAATAGATGAAAAAATTGTTTAATATACATTAAGATTTGTCTCGCTAATTCTTTTTGATAAATGCATTTAAGATACAATAATATCTATAGCTTTAAGGAATAATTCCCTTTCATTTCCATTGAAAATCTCAGTAATTGAGTTTTTAATCCCCTGGTAATAAATTTTTAAATTTTTAGCAATTGGACCACCTCTTTTCATGGTAGATATTAAATTTTTTTCAAATCCAGATAATAATTTATACCAATAAAAGTCGTATAAATTGTTAATTCCATGTTGTTTGCAGTCTTTGAGTTCAGATATTTCGATTTCCAAAAAATCTAATAACGATTTGGAAACTTCAAAAATTTCACATTGTTTTAAGATCTTTGACAATTTATGCAAATATTCGGTTGATTCAACATTGACTTCATTGATAATTTGATTGAAATTTCTTGGACTTTGCAATGATCTAGTAAGTTGATTTAAATTAGTTTGAATATGTTTAGAAATCGATGTTCTGTCTAATATGGGGAATATCTTATCGCTCATGAGAAAATACCCAATTAAGTGATTTTTTAAATTATTATTACTGACATTAAATTTAACACTATGATTAATCTCATTATTTATAATATTGGTGATTTCTTCTAGCAACTGATGGTTTTTTGTGTTATGAACCACTTGGTAATCTCTAATTATTTGAATTGATAATAGTTCTTCATTATTGTCATTAAGTAGACTATTAACTTGTCGATACATTCTGCACAATTTTATTATATTATTATTTTTATCATTATTATTCTTGTTATTACTCTTGGTATTATTGGCATCATTATCCATCCCAGCTTCACGGGGATTATCACCTTTATGCTTTTCTAATTCGTCAATTTGTGCAATTATCATAAAGAAAAAATTGGATCCACGAAGTAGATCTAGCGTTGTGTGAATCTTTTTCAATGCTTGATTCATTTTAACACTTTCCTCATATGGTTTAACAATTTCATCCTCGACTTTGCTAAATGAATTATTCACTCTTTCCAAACTTGGGGTGATTTTTGACGTCATTAAGTTATTTGTTACTTCAATATCTTGAAAGTTTGAAATTAATTCTTCATAGTGGTTTGATGATAACTTAATCATTCGTTTTTCGACTTCGTCCAAGTCAAACGTCAATTTTTTAATGCTGGTTTCGATATCAAGCTTTTCAACCTCATGATCATTGGTAGCAAGTAATAAGTCATTCGTGAACTTGAATTTATTAAAATCCGATTCTAAAAAACTTTCAAAATCTTCAAGTTCGTTCATGATATTATTAAATTTTTCGCATAGATCTGTTTTTAATAGAGGTGGAAGCAGACCATAAGGTGCAGTAAATTTGGATGATAATCCTGTGTCCGACGGGACTCTTCTGGGGAAGGAGACTCTTCTGGTGAAGGAGTCGGCGGCTGGACGACTACTTGGTATTGGTCGTCTAAAAGATCGAAGAAAGTAGAATCTGCTATTATACATTTATTCAGTTCTATAAACTGGCTTGTTATCGTTATTTTCCTTCTTTTTATGTTTTTTACCACCACGCTTATGGAACATTTTCTTCTTTAAGTACTTCTTATTTTGCTTTTCAACTTGTTTGAATATCTTTTCACGTTCTTGCTTACGTTGTTTTGCTTTAATTTTACCAATTCGTTTACTCTTACCTGGTCTTTTCGTTCTTTTATTATTTGTTATTTCAACTTGTATTTTATCATTATAGTCATTTAAATTAATCACTTTCCATGGATGGGAATCAATTGCTAGTTGCTTTGACATCATAATTAACTCTTCATACGTTATAGACGATTTTTCAAATTGGGATCTCTCATCATCAGTATATTGAGCAAAATAATAGCTCTGTGGTCTTTCTTGATCGAGTCTCTCTATGGAGTCTTCACGTAATGAGACTTTCATTATATTTGCACTACGACCTCTTTCCTCACCTTTGTCCTCATCTGCAGGTTGTTCAGTAGTATTGTGGGAAGTTTCCTTCTTGTTATTATTATCTGAACCCCCGCCAAAGGAGAATAATGGGAAGTCAAATTCTTCCCCATCTATGGACTCTGGTTCATTGTTATCGGACTCATGGTTAACTTCGACGATATCTAATTCCATTGGCACATAATCATCTTGTTCTTGTACCTCATCATAAATTGACGATCTTGATACTCTAAAATAAATGTTAGTAATTATTTCAAAAACTTTGAGTGATGAATTTCCATTGGACCACTACGGTAAGTATACAAATCCATAGTTACTGGAGATCAGACTTATCCATCACTGTTCCATATATTATGCATACTTCGTGTAAGATGACATGAAAAAGTTTCGCAAAATAATAAATCAATGGTATATGAATCCTCATTACTTCTTCTCATATTGACCTCTAGGGAGATAAATAGGATATGAAGAGACAAGAAGTACAAACTATAATATACATAAACTATAAATACATTACCATAAAGGAGTTTTGGCTTCTTTAATTAATTTAATTAGATTTGGTTTACTACGCAAACTTGGTGGTGTAAAAGTATCATCATTATCATTACTATTATTATTACTTGCGTCAAAATCACTATTGTTGGAAAATCCATTTAAGTAATTAAAATCCACTATTGTGAAACAATTGGAATTAAATATCAAATTATGAATATTTAAATGATGTTTACCTAAGAACTTCTCAAAACTGTCAAATTTAATTAATTTGATTGATAAATATTGAAATTTTTCATGGCCTTCGACTAATAAATCATTTGAAATTATTGTATTTTGATCTTTGGTACCGATTAATGGAGAGAATAAGTTCCATAATTTTGACTTCTCAATTTTATTAGCTTCAATAATATCGTCATCATCTTTATCGTCTTCATTTATGTGATTTAAAATTGTGGAACTGTTGTCACCTGTAATTAACAAAATTTGTAAATCTGTCACATAAAATTCATTGTTGATTTTCAATTTATAAATTGGACAATATTTTAATATTTCATCGTTATTTAATTTTTCACCAAACTTGAAAAATTTTAAACCAATTGGATAATTATCATTGATCAACTTTCTGATTAATTTGCTCTTGGCTAATTCAATTTTTTTAGCTTCATTAGTAATCTTAATTATTTTATTTTTTTCTTCTTTAATGGCCAATTCTTTTAATTCTTTCTCTTGTTCAATTTTTTTACTTTCTTCTTCTTTTCTTTTACGTTCCTTCTCCTTTTGAGCTTTTAAGAAAAATTCACGTTTCGCTTTCTTTTTAGCTTCTAATTTTTCTTGATAAATTTTTAATTCTCTAGCTGATTTTGCTCTTAATTCTTCTTGTTCTTTGGTATCAGGTTCAGGAGTGTCATTTGAAGTATTTGATACTTGTCTGGTTAATCTGTCATTTGAAGTATTTGATGTTTGTCTGGTTAACCCCTCATCATGATCCTGCTCATGACCATGGTGGAGATGATATTGGTGATCATGACTTGGTGGAGGTGATGGAGATCCTAATTTCCAATTAACAGTTTCAATTTCAGGGGTCTTTTCACGTTTAAATAACGTTGACGTCGTTGGTTTAATGCCTGATTCTTCCCTTGATTTGACTTTCTTTAATTCTCTTTTAATTTCGTCACTTGACTTCGTACGCTTTAATTTCTTTTCATCAAAATCTCCTGATAGTTTTCTTTTCTTGTCTTTTTCCTTCTCTTTCTCTTTCTCTTTCTCTTTCTCTTTGTTTTCTTTCTCTTTCTCCTTATCCTTACTTCTCACTTTGTCATTTGATGAAACTTTTTCAAACGATGAAGAGCTGGATAATATTGAATGGTTTGGATTCTTTTTCATATATCTTTCAATCAATTCAATCTCCTTAATATTGAAATTTGCTGATCTTGATGAAATCTCCAAGCAATTAAGCCCATCTTGTTTCCTTCTAAGAAATGGATTACTTCCTCTTTCTAACAAAAATTCAACAACCTTATAATGGCCCCTCCCAACTGATGCTAATAAAGCTGACAATCCAACATTATTAGTTAAATCAATATCGTAATTTTCAACCAACCCTAATATTATATCAACCAATTCTAAATGACCATTTCTGGCCGCAAGTATTAATATATCAGGCTTATAATCCAACCTACCACCTTCAACAATGTACTGAGCAGTTAAATCCTTAATACCTTCAGCGGCATATTTATAAATTAATGCACTTTGACTTTTTTTCTTTAAAATTTCACTAAAATAATTATCATTTGGATCTTCAATAATTGTATTTGGCGACGGTGACTTTTGATAACTCTTATAATTACTACGTTCTTCTTCGTGTCTATTGTTTTCATTATGATCTATTGTACTATGATCAACTTTATCCTTATGGTCATTGTCAATATTAGTCTTCTCATTCATTTCTAAAAACTTAATATTTGCCTCTTCTAATAATTTAATAATTTCTTCATATCCATCCTCATCTTGATGTAAATTATGAATTTTAGTGAGGGCTGTAAATCCATCATTATTATAAATTCTTGGGTCAGCTCCATTATCCAATAGTATTTTAACTATTTCTAAATGCTTATTATCGGCGGCATCAATCAATGGAGTTTCTAAATCGCCGTCAGGTAATGCTTGTTTATTGACGTCCGCTCCCATCTTGATTAAATATTTTACAATGTCAATGTTACCATTTAATGCCGCTTCGTGTAAACATGTAAATCCACAAAAATCAGATTCATTGGGACTGGCACCTCTTTCAATTAAATCCTTAACTTCTTCTAAATTACCCTTTTTACAGGCTCTTTGCAATAGTGATGATCCAGATGCATCTCTTTTAAGGACATAAGGTCGTTTTGCTTTTTCAGGATTAATCTCTTTAATTAGTTTAGTGGAATTATTCGTCGTTGGTCCATTATCTGAAATAACCGTTTCTGCATCAGAATCTTCGTCTTCTACACCAGAATCTTCACTTTCATCATTTTCATATATTGGACTTTCAGGTATAGAGAATTGAACTTCGTTTTCTCTTTCGCCTTCTCTTTTCTCTTGTTCTTTTTCGTCATGTTCCTTTTCTTCACGTTCATTTTGTTCACGTTCTTTTTGTTCACGTTCTTTTTGTTCGTGTTCTTTTTGTTCATGTTCATTTTCTTCACGTTCTTTTTCTTCACGTTCCTTTTCTTCACGTTCTTTTTCTTCACGTTCCTTTTCTTCACGTTCTTTTTCTTCACGTTCTTTTTCTTCACGTTCTTTTTCTTCACGTTCTTTTTCTTCACGTTCTTTTTCTTCACGTTCGTTTTCTTCACGTTCCTTTTCTTCATGTTCCTTTTCTTCAGATTCCTTTTGCTCGCTTATTTCGTTTGTTTCCTTTACGGATTCTTTCTTATCCTGTAGTACATTTTCTTCTTTCTTCTGTTCCCCTTCCTCTTTTTCTTTTTGTTTCTGTTGTTGCTTCTTCTCTTCTTTCTTTTCTAAGTCATCGTTTTTGTCGTTTTTATCTTCTTTGTCGTATTCCTTGTCATCAACCTCCATATTATCTTCGTCTTCTTCATCGTCGTCATCGCTGATTTTCGGTACATACCTATCTCTGTCCTTCTTTGCAGGACTAATCAGTCTAGCCTTTATGTCAAATGCGGGTTTAATCCTTCGTTCATTCCCATACCCTTCTGAATGTCTTCTTTCGTTATTGTAATCTCTTCGTTGATTGCCGTAGTCTCTTCTATCAAAATCTTTGCTACTTGAGCCATAATAAGTATCATTACCATAATTTTGAGAATTTGAACTTTGTGCATTATTTGATGAATTGTAAGAATTTGAATTGTAAGAACTGGCATGGGAATTCAGGTGACGATATGACTGATTATGGGACCGTCTTGGGTCATAACGATCGTAGTGCTTCTTCTTTTTACGATAATTTGGATCGTAATCGTAGTAGTTATTTCTATAAGGATATGACATGGATGGAAAAGTTTTCGCACTATCCAGCATTGTTTTATAAATACTGCTGTGAAAATATAGCAGGTAGAGAGAGAAAACGCAAACGAGTAATTTAAAGACCCCCATAATATACATACTATACATCATATTCGTTATACTGATTCATTCGACACTTTGTGTCGGTATTGGTTCATGCAGTTGATCATTTTTGTATTCATTTTCGAGATACTCATTGAAATCAATCAACTCAAAAATTAAACTCATATTGGGACAAATTCGATTGCAGCTTTCAATACTGTATTGTTTTAAATCTGGATTGGATGAATGGGCACTACCATTTTTTAATAAATCGTAAGCTTCGTTCGTTGAAATTTTAAATTTTAACATAAAATACGCAACAACTACACAAGCACTTCTTGAAACTCCACAATGACAATGAATTAATATTTTCCTCTTGGTCACACTGGATGGTTTGTCCTCTATCGCGTCACTATCGTCGTATTCCGATATCAATTTGGTTAAACGAGGTAATTCTTTCAGTATGGAACTGGTATGATTCCAGGGTATATATAAGTATTTCTTATTTTTACGTTGATTTTCTTCATTATCGTTGAATTGTTGTGATAGATCAGGGCATTCTTTAGCAACATTGATAACTAGATCATAGTCATTAATTTGATCGATCGTTGGTGCAGAATATAAAAAAATCGAATCATTTAAAACATTTGCCGGACCCTTGTGATAGGCATCTAATTGACTCAATTCTTGAAGCTCTTCGGGTAATTTTAAATTTTTAAAGTTGCTTAAAAATGAATTATTTACTTCATCGTGGGACTCGTTGGACTCATTGGACGATTTATTATTGAACACATTTGCATTGATGCTAGGGAACTTGTAATTGTTTGATGTTTTAGGGGGCAGAATTCTAATTGGTGAAATGGTTTGAACTACTGTTTGACTTAAACCATTGATATTATTAATATTATTAATATTTATGGGGCTTTTCATTTCATCGGGTATCAGAATCGTCAACGATTTCAGTCTACCACTATTAAGATGTTCATTATTTAAATTGGGACTGCTGCCTAAATTTAACGATAAGTTTTTCATATTAATCTTTCTATTGGACGACAACGATGATGATTTCCTCGAATGCTTAGGTGAATAGTTCATTTTTGGTGACAGTTTTCCATTTTGCACAAATGTATCAAATTGCGTTGCCCCTGATTCATTCATTTCAACGCTTTTTAGGTATCCGCAATTTATGACGGTTTAAAACAACTTTGGTGGTTTGGGGGAGGAGAATACTAAGCTATTACAATATGACCACTGGCACGGTTATAGCAACGTTATTTCCTGATTGATGCAAATTTTAACACAATAACTCGAACTAGCTTGGATTATTAATTTGTTTCAGTTTGAAAATTTTTTCGAGCGTTCCTTTTTGTAAGGATATAATCAAATTTGTACCTTAATGATCATCTCCATTGTTGTGAATAATGAATGAAAAATGAATGCATGTCATTATCGGGAAATCCACTATCATCAATGGATACCTGTCACCACATATAGTAGAACTATGGATGGAGAGAAAAATCTAAAGAGATTGAACGAACGTCGATCTAAAAGAAATCAGGGGTAAAAATTTAACGTAAATTATGCATCAATATGTAATAAATATTATTAATGGATGTGATCATTGACTGGGGCTAGTAAATGAAGGATGGGGGTGATATTTTAATAGGGGGCGATGTCTAGTGTTCTTGCACTAATTCTATAACTAACGGTGACAATGATAATAATATGAGATAAAAGGCGACAAATGAATTATCTATAAGGAGCATCAGCATCAATACAGTATTGTAATTCTTGTTCCCATTTATCACCATTTTCCAATAATTTTTCTTTATTGTATAACAATTCTTCTCTTGTTTCGGTAGAATACTCGACATTTGGCGATTCAACAATTGCATCAACCGGACAACTTTCTTGACAATAACCACAATAAATACATTTTGTCATATCGATATCATATTTGAACGTTCTTCTCGATCCATCTAATCTTTCTTCCGCTTCAATGGTGATAGCTTGTGCCGGACAGATCGCTTCACATAATTTACAAGCAATACATCTTTCTTCACCACTTGGGTATCTTCTCAAGGCATGTTCACCTCTAAATCTTGGGGAAATTGGACCCTTTTCAAATGGATAGTAGATGGTATATGGTGGTCTGAAGTACATTTCCATACAAATGTACATTCCTCTGGCAATTTCATTAAGAAAGAAAAACTTTGTTGCTTTAGCTAACGCACTTTCATTACTTTCTTCCCAGGTTTTTGGTTGTGGTAATCTAAAATTTTGGGGCCAAACTGATTGAGTGGATCCACCTGTGGTCAAGTATGACGTGACGGCAGATATGGTAGGCTTCAATAACTTGGAACTATGGGATATTGATCTAATTTGTGATCTAATCATATTTGACATCATTATGGATTGATGAGAGTTGAGAATATTTTTTGTCAGAATAACGAGAAAAGTCCCATCGTTAATTGGATAATCTCATTTTTCAGGTTTTTGTTTTTTTTCACTTACTTTGTTTATGAATCGGACACGACTATATAAAGGGTTCAACTGTAGATATAGATATAGGTAGATATAGATATAGGTAGATATAGATATAGGTTGATATAGATATAGGTTGATATAGATATAGGTAGATATAGGTGGATATAGATATAGGTAGACATATATATAGGTAGATATGGATATAGGTAGACATATATATAGGTAGATATGGATATAGGCAGACATAGGAATTAGTACTCCAAATCTATATTCTACAGTCTATGTTCTATGGTTCCTAACCCAACACTCTTAATGCCAATTCGACACTGGCAAATGTACCAGCTGAACATGGTGTGGCTCTGATTAAACATGGCCCAATTCCCTTCCAGAATCCCCTTATACCATAATTTTTAAATATATACCTGATGGCATTAGTACTGGATCCCTTGAATTTTGACAGTTGGAAACTATCACTTTGAATATTAGATTTAATCACGTCTAACGGATAGGCTGAGAGCCATAATAAATTTCCAGATAATGCCCCACTTAAAAGCAACTCACTAGTAGTCAACTCATTACGGCTAGTTAAATTACGGAACTTAACTAGTGACTGGATGATGGTTTCATAACTGAGAAACCACACCCCATAACTTTGAATCTCTCTTAATAGCGTAATATTAAACCCTCTAAAAAGTCCCTTAAATCCATGGTTGGAATAAATATTTCTGATTAGGTTAGAAACATGAATTTTTTCGTGGGAGGATTGGGATAAAATTCTTAATTGCTCCACTGGTGAAGCAATTGGGGTGTTTACTATCCCCGCCACGGCACCACTCATATATATTTCACTGGGACTTAATTGCTTAATTGATCCAAGGTGTTTTGATTCGAAATATCTCTTTGTTTCATGGAACCCGTAAAATTGTAATGATACACACACCCCAACTCCAAAGAGTGGTGGCAATGTACCTTTATAAAATGCTGTAAATCCTTCCTTTTTAACTACGTCGGTGAAAATTTTGGCTAATGAGCTATTTGACGTTTGCAATCTAACTTTAATCAAGTCAAAAGGTTGTCCAATAAGCACCTGGGTGGCACCTCCGACAAAACCTGCACTGATATCTTTGACTTTCCTTGATATGGAATTGTCCGTCATGTTATGCTTCAATTCTGTTAATTCTGTCTTGAACTGTTTATAATTTTTCACTATTGATCCTTTTGCGATAACACCATTTCTCGTTTGCATTTGCAATCGCTCACGTGATCTAAATTGGCATCAACGTATATGTTGGGTAATTACAGTGGTGGATATCATTTATAGTACTTAAAGTGCTGCTTGATTGTCTATTGTGGTCGTTATGTACCTAAAAACACTATACCTTTGGACAATGCTGCCAAATATCATCACCAACTTTAACAAATTTAACCCCACCAAACGCATCACTACACCAGATGTCTTTACCAAAGTTTTTCAATTGGTATTTATTCATCCATTTTATTAAATCAAACACCTCAATCCCAGTTGGAGTCATCATTAAATAATTTTGGGTAGTTTCAGACTCAATGAAGTAAATATTAAACAAGTCCTGACGTTTTATAATACTTTTTATTAAATTGAATTGGTTAGTGATTTTAAGTTTAAATAATTGATAATATTCAATCAATGAATGAGGTAAATATTGAATTATTTCATCGTTCAATCCATCAGTATTCGCTGATGGTAACCTTTGTGGTGATTCTAAAATATAATGCAATTGCTCTTCACGGTTAAAAAACGCCGTGGTTTTCTCAAGTAAATTAGCATCAATTGATGGTGAAAGACTACTTATTAACAATGATATCCGTAAATCATTAACTTGAGGATTGAATGCAATTGTAATAGTTAAAAATAATAATACATTACTCAACTTCATCTTTGATAAATTGTAAAACGCGAAGTAGGCGATACAAGTCGATTCAATCCTAAGTTGATTCACTAGTTTAAGGGAACTGATACTATAAAAAAATATATTTACATACTATACTACATTATTCATTTAATAATCCTCCAATAGATATTTTATCTTTAAAACTATTAGTAAGATCAACTGCCATGGTTTTACCAGCTTCAGTTTTATGTCCGTTCTTCTCTATACCTTCATTTTGCTGGGTCTTCTTCGCTATATCTCCATTTTGTTGAGTCTTCTTCTCAGTAGTATTATTCGTAGCGCTATTGGTACCTCCATTATTATTTGCTTCAAGTGGTGGAGTTCTAAATGGAATTTGAATGCTTGGTAATTTGATATGATTCACATTGGGACTTTTTGAAGAGTCGGATGATGGTGATTTAATTGGTGCTAACATTGAGCCTGGAGTGTTTAATTGATTCAAGTTACCAGAAAACATTGGCAAAGGTCCAGGCAACGGTCCAGGACCATTGGGTAATCTACCATTGGAATTATATGGTGGGAAATGATGAGGTTGTAATCCATAATAATAAATAGGTGCATTCGGCTGAGGTGGTGGTACTGGTTGATAATAGACTGGTTGATAACCTCCTATATTAACTGGCTGGCCCAGTAGTTGATGTTGATTTAATTGGTCTTGTACTTGATTTGCTTGGTGCACTTGATTTGCTTGATATTGATGTTGTTGAGGTTGATTATGCTGAGGCTGGTTTTGCTGAGGTTGATTATGCTGAAGCTGATTTGGCTGAGGTTGATTTGGCGGTTGATGTTGATTAAATGAAGTTGGATTTTGCGTAAGTTGTGAAGACGGTGATTTGATGTGAAATGATGCTTTTTTATCATCAACGTTTCTTTTCCTTCGTTTAATGGTGCTTTTTTTCAATTTAATTGGACGATGCTCGCCATGCAATTTGTAATATAATCCACAAGCATTACAAATGGTATTCCCTGAATCATCTCTTCTCCATAACGGAGTTATCGTGGTACTACAATTAAAACAAGCAATGGCCAAGTCTTCGGGGATGTTTCCATTCAGTTTATCATCACTGTCATGGTGTTTCTTATTATTGAGCGTTTTCAAACTATCTTGGGTTATTTCCGTTTCTCTTTCTTTGTGTTTTTCGTGATGCTTATCGTCATTATCATCTGACAGCAGTACCTCTTTATCAAAATCCTTTTCCCTTCTTTTGATCGATAACCTATTGTTTAATGCGGGACACCCGTTACAAGCAGCAGAGCCACCGGTACCATTACATCTACCATCACCACTGCAACTACCTAATTTTTCACCGTTAGTGATTAAATTTGGATGTTTTTTCAAATTCACCGGACGATGAACGTTATTGGACCGAAGGTACAACCCACAGGCGTTACAAATCAAAGTACCGTTTGGTGATCTTCTCCAAAGTGGGGTTTTATTGGTACCACAATTAGAACAAAATTGGTTATCAGGAACTTCCTTTTGATTGACAGCTTTTGCCAACTTTTTGTCCTGATCGTTGTCTTTTTCTGTGTTGCCCTCCTTCACAACTTTCACTTCCGCATCTCGTTGTTTTACAGTACTTTCTTGTATATCTTGTGTAGAAGGACTTACCGGTTCTTCTTTTATTATGTTGCCTCCCTTTTTATCATTATCATTTTTCGAACTCACATGCGTATGATCACGATTACCATTATGATTAGGTGAATTATCGCCATGATTATTATTATATCTGTCTGGCTCGATAGACCTAGCCTGGTTTAGTTGCTCCATAGTTGACATATAATAGGTTAAACCCCAAAACAATAGCAACAGTAGCTGATTAATCTGATAAAAACTATCACCACTGAAAATTTCTCATGAGAAATGTGTCTAGTCGTGGGCCAACACCGCCAACTAATGGATAAGTCATCAATTACGACGAATGCGATTTTTATCTTTTCCATCATTGGTAATTACCGTGGCGTTGGCCAATCAGAATTGAGGTATTGGTAATTATCTGTTTGGTATTACTATGTATTAGTATGTATTACTATTAGTAGTATTGATATCAATATGTTAATAGAGGGATGGAAACATTTAGTAGTAGAGATTGCTATAAACAGGCTAGGGCCCAGTTAACCGTATCACGTACAGTGATATATATAGATAGATATGGCTAGACCACTCTCATAATGCCTGTCAAGTAGTGTGGACATTCTGGTATCGGGATTGTTGCACCCTACACATGCTAAATAATACGCTCTTATGGGATGCATTTCTCGCTCTAGACGGCATTATACCTCCTTAGTCTTAATGGAGTACACCTCTTTTACAATTAACGTATTAAATATGGTACATTGAGTAACGATCCTATAATATTGAGAAGAGATTTATAAATTTTATGTAGCACGCAATGTTTTAACCCAGGATAATGCACATATCACATCGACTCTTTAAACTCTCATTGTTAATATGTGAACACATATAGTTAAACTGGTACTTTCTGGTACTGGTACTAAAACTGGTACTTTCTGTTACTTTCTGTTACTTTCTGTTACTTTCTGTTACTTTTCTACTAGATATACTCTGATAGATAACGAAATTCGCCAATCTCACATTTTCAAAGGGTCTTCCAAGTGATGAGGATATTTGTGCTCTGCGGTCGAAAAATATGTAGATTGATAAGAGGATGGTGGCGAGAGCAGCGGCCATCAGGGTGGACATCAGGTCAACAGGTTAAGGAAAAGGGCAGGTCAACCCAGTTAAATTTATTTTGAGCCAAATATAACTCCCATCGTGAATGTAGTGTCGCCACCAGGAAATGGTTGGATTAGATATCATCCACAGTCGTTTATAAACTACGGATTTTTGCATTTTGAAAACCCACACATATACTTCATCTCTCTGGCTACATAATGATGCTACTTATAGCACCATAGCGCCAATATCAATGCCTTATAATGCCTTTGACTTTCACCTACATTCTCATACAACAAAGAATAAACAAAAAAAACGCGACCCAACATCATTTGTTTACATTCTCAAATTATTTCCAACTCATAGCTTTGGAATCTTATTGATCATTTAGATCTATTGCAAGTTCAAAGGTATCCACCTTAATCTATCGTTCAAAGGTATCCACCACTGTGTTGGTGTTTTTTTCTCCCCCAGCTAGACGCTAGAGACCAACATGAACAACCAGCGCCCGCAAATGGCGGGTGCAAAATATACACCCATTAAAGATAATTATTATAATACTGAATTTTCAAAATCATTCAATTCTTTAATTTTGGACGACGAGAAGATGAATAGGAGCAACGGTACTGGTGCTGGTGCTGGGGTCAACGTTACCGGGAAATCAAAATCAAAATCCCCTGAAAGACCCAAAGAATCCCTGATTAAAAGATCTTCAAAGTTCCTTAATTTATCAATTGATTTGAAAAAAGACGTCGACCCACTAGATTTAAATGAAATCAATATCGAATCACCATATAAGCCACACATAAACCATAGTCCAAACTCCAACAATTTAAATTCAAAATTGATGGTAAATTCAACCTCAAATTTAAATCCAAGTCCAAATTCAAATCCCAATCCCAGTCCCAATTCAAATTTAAATATAAATTCAAATTCAAAATTAAATTTAAAGAAAATGAACTTAACGTCAACCCCAATTAAAAACTTTAAAAGACCCCATCAATTGATTTCAAAATCCCCATCTCCCCATATTTTGTCTAAAAAGAGGTCAGCAAATTTAACTACCAAGAATGGCCATTCTTCTCATTCACATTCACGTTCACATTCGCCCAATAAAGTTAACGATGATAGATTCAAGTTACGTAAAATGGACAGCTCACCGATCAAGTTTGATTATTACAAGTTTGAAGATTTAATCATTGATGATGATAATGATAGTCCTAGTAAAAACAGGAAGAATAGTAATAATTCAAACAATTACTTATCATTGCCTGATGAAAACTCCAATCTTCGTCCTTTACCAACTAGGAATAATTCCTCCAATTCGACGATTAATGGTGGTTCAGGGTCAAGAAATATTCTTGGGAGCAAAGATCTTAATAAGGCAGAAGAAAGGTCGTTTAATTTTGTAAAACCTTATCAGATTGCATTTAAATCATCAGGGTTACTAAAGAAAAATTCCACAAATAATAATTTAAATTTAAATACAAAATTACCACCAGAAACCCCCATCAAGAAACATCCCATAATGTTGTTCGATAAATTGAAACCTAAAAGCAACAGTTCCAATAATTTAACCACCCCCAAGAAATACCTTGCAGATGACGATGATGGCGATGACGATGAAATGATGAATCAAACCCCCAAAAAATCATTCAGCATGAACCATTATATCGGTAAATCTATTTATAACCATGAAAACCATTCAGAAATTTCAATAGAAGTTGGTAGAAATCAAAGCTACGAAAATGATAGTACCATATCATTATTTAAAATTGATGACAAAACCGATAGTCAAGAAATATCACAATCACAAATCGATAAGATACGAAACGGTGATCCAGCAGATGATGATGAAGTCGAACGAGATGATGATAGAGATGATGACTTCAATTATATGATAGATTCCACCCCAACTAAAAATCACAAATCAATCCCCACAACGCCAATTATTAAGAAACTTAAAAAATCCAATAATTTGAATGCTCATGCTAATACAAATAACGAAATAATCGATAATCACCTAAATGAAAAATTCGGTATTAATAATATAAAATATTTAAGCAAAGGAGAATTTTCGCTTGCATTTGAATGTAATTTTGATTACCAGAAATTTGCAATAAAACGTTCTAAAAAGCCCATAGTTGGCAAGCTAGAAATTAAAAATTTAAAAAGAGAAATTGAAGCATTAAGAACCTTAACCAGCGTGGAAGATAATGAAACGATTAATTTGAAAGAGCAAAATGAGGGAAAAGAATATTTAGTTTACTTCATTGAAGCTTGGGAATTTAATAATTATTATTATATAATGACCGAATTATGTGAAGGTGGTACGTTGTTTAATTTTTTGGAAGATAACCGAAATTATAAGATTGATGAATTTAGAATTTGGAAAATTCTAATTGAAATATTAGGCGGTTTAAAATTTATTCATTCAAAAAATTATTTACATTTGGATTTAAAACCGGCCAATATTTTTATTACCTTTGAAGGATCATTAAAAATTGGAGATTTTGGATTATCAACCAAACTACCAATTCTCGAGAAAGATTTCGATTTAGAAGGCGATAGAAATTACATTGCACCTGAGTTAATCAATGATAAAATATACACCCCATTTGCCGATATATTTTCGGTGGGGTTGATCATTTTGGAAATCGCTACTAATATAATATTGCCTGATAACGGTACCCCATGGAGGAAACTAAGATCAGGAGATCTAAGCGATGCTGGGAAATTATCATCAGATAATATTTCTGATTTTTTGCACAATAGAAATTTCAGTTCATTGACGTCGTACAATTCAATTACTTCGAACGAATCCCAAACGTTAACCTCGTCACATTTTAATCAATTGAATCAAACTCAACCTCAAGCTCAACCTCAAACTAGTCAACACCATCTTCAGCCTCAGCCTCAAATAAATCACCCAAACATGATTGATGCAAACCTTAACAGTAACCCAGATATTAATATTACGGCTAAGAATTTAAAAAGTTTGATTCCGTCAAATGCTCCAAAGTTTTTAGTGAAGAACAGCAATAATTTAGATAAATTAGTGAGCAAAATGTTATCTCCTAATCCATTTGATAGATTGACGGCTTCCAAGATTTTGGAAATGAATGAGTGTATGGTGATTGATAATATCAGGAAAGCTGGTGCTACGATTTATGAAGGTGAATTTGGTCCAATTAATGATTAACTTTGAATGAATTTATGATAGATATATATATAAAATTATGATTTAACTCTATTATACTAGATAGTAATAAAATCTCGATTAGAATCAAAGATTTCCTAACTAATACTTATTATTGCAAATGCTAACCTATTTACGGTATAAATTAGACATAAGTTTATGTACTAGTTTTTATTTAAAACTGTTTACAGATTCATTTAGGGTTGGTGTATATAAATCCGATACTAATTCACAATAAGATGAACATATTGCGTAAGGTTAAACAAAACAATCGGTAGAGTCAGAAACAAAGTAAATAAAGTAAATAATACGAGAATTGTCTCTAGAATATATTAATCATGCCATTAAATTTATTGAATTTGTGAATAACCAGAGAAAGGATTAGCGTTCTTAGATTTCAAGTATTCATCAGATTTTTCTTGCCATGATCTGTCCAAAGTTTCAGGACCAGCAGGAGCTAATGCTCTAATACCAGCAAATAAAGCAACCCCGGCAACTAACCCACCAATGGTACCCCAGAACACTTGTTTCTTTTGAGTTTCAGTTTTCAAAGGTCTTCTTGGACCCCATTCACCAAATGAAATATAGTAAGCGGCTTTCTTTTCTTCTGAACTTAATTCTTTCCATGGTAATTCCATTCTTGTTTTTAATTCATCTATTAAAGCGGTTTGATCTTCTTTTGGTAAAGTTTCCCACCTTTTTTCCAATTGTCCAACGTAAGCATTGGATAATGGTCTTGGAATTGATTTAGCAACAGTGGATTGGTAACGAATTGATGATCTGGAAATGGCTCTGAACATCTTCTACAAAAATTGTTAGTACACTATAACGTCGTTACGAATGGATATTTATAATTGATGAATAATTAAGGTCGAATGCAATAATGATAGATGTAAACGTAATTCCCAATGTTTGAGTATTGATGAGAAAAAATTTCGCTCTCATTGGTGAGAAACTTTAGTGGGATGATTTTTTAACCACTCCAGGTCTATTCCAACACGTAGCGTTCTCTAAAAACATAACGACACCATAACCGATGTCAACGACTGTCAATAAGGATGCGGTGATCTAGTATTACGCTTTTGATCGATATATCGTCATTGACGGGACATCACACTCACTTTCACTGCTGAGTACGGGCCGAAGATCGTTCAATCTTCCTCTAATCTATCATTGGTTGTACATCTTGCTGATCAACATGCACTGGTTCCCGTATTCATTCAAAACTCTGTTGTATCGGTCCATTGTCCATATGATTAATCACACTCATCTCAATGTTTATTTCTACTCGAGCGACGATGCATTTATCTTAACAATGGCTCTTTCTGTGGTTATCAACCCATCATCCACGTCTGGACACCCTACACCTCCAACTGCCCCTAAAGCTATCGACCGCTATCTAATAATTATCCCCAAAATGGACTACATACCTAAACTCTACTAATATTAAATTTGGAAAATCGACCTTTTAAAAATTGTGCGATTTTTCATTGGAGAAATCCCAGTTAGGAAACTTCAGTACACCGCAGTTAGAGGAGGATGAAATTATTATATTATTATACATTATTCTATCTATATGTACGACGAATCACGACGATTTACCACGATGTAAAACAAGATACTGCGATTGCACGTCAGCTATCTACGACAACTCGATTATGGACCGTTTCAACAGGCTCGATACCGAATTCACTTGGATTTTTAAAGTACTATGCAGGGTAATATAATTTAAAAATTCAATTACCGATCCACCAACGCCAAAATAGTAGTCTTTGGCTGCCACGATACATTTTTTCGATGGGCCATGATCGGACGTATGCGATAATAAACTAATCAACATATTGGACAAAATCGGCATGGAATCAAGTGAATATATCGTTTCAGATGTTAGGATTAAATTAAACTGGGTGTCATTCAACAATGATAAAAACGACGACCCCCAATTCCCACTGATAAATGATAGATTTATATGGCGCAGCGATAAATCAGCGGTGAACTCATCGATAACCTCGTCAGTTATAGTTATTATTTCGTCATGTTCGTGTTTCAACAAGTACCAATTAATTAACAAGTTGGGCACGGTGACTAATCGTAAAACATCATAGTTGAAATCAGACAATACCAAGTTCAAAGGATTGGAGTCATCTGATAGTAACTTGTGCTTCAAAATATGACAGCACGGCAACGACGTACCTGAGCCGATTTCAATGATATTTTGGTTGAAGGTGAAAAAGTCCGATGCTATGGTTAAGAAATTTATAAGATCATAGGAGCATTCCCAGCTTTTAAACCCCCCCTCATAGGAATTCTTGTTTAAATCGCTTTCGTTGGAAATTAAAATGTTATTCAACGTTTCATTATCTTCCGTCATTACCTGGTGTTTAATATCAAATAATTCTCTTCTGAAAATTCCGTTGGACTCATTATACGATATTTTAACGTCTTTTAAAGTGGTCAAAATCTCCAATAATCCATATGCTTTGGGTGGGCTGTGGTCTATTTCCTTAATATCCTCATGTACCTGCGTCTTGGACGTTACTGTTATTTCATCATTATCTAACTGATCTTCACTAAATCCAAATGAAAACATCTCATCTATAAAATTATTTTCGCATTCACAGCCATTAAGGACCAACCATATAGACTACTTGATATTTGATTCCAGTAAAGAATGGTGACTTTGAAGAAGAATGTCGACTTTGAAGTTAGTAGGGGGTTCCAGCGCCTCTACCAGGTCATGCAGTATGAAATTAAATCGAAGAGACTTGAAAGTATTATGTGTGCAACACTCTATTTGCATTAGCCTTGGAACCCATAATCAGTCTTGTTTTCGCAGCAAAAACCTGGTGGTATTAAAATATAGGCCCATCCAGCGGTGGCCTTTGACATTCATCGAACGGGCAATAATACTATGCACAACTTGCAGCTACCCATGTCTAGCTAACCACCAGACACAATATCTAAAACCACATGACAGCTCTATAAATGTTGGGGATTAAATATATAATGGAACAGTAGTTTCCGTAAGTCCTTGCGAGTGCCCTGATGGGACATATTTCCATTTGAGTCATCAGCCAAAATAGCACAAACCAGGATTATCTATTTAATTGCGCTTACTAGTTTATAAACACCTATCCAGCTACATTTTCACCGTTACATCGAACAGTACCTTCACTAACAGTCTTAGAGGTACAGATTATTTCGTGGGGGGACAGACCACTTCAAAAGATCTCAGCAATTTGAGAAAAATACACATTAAAAAACAGTTCACAAATATCGTTGCATTACATAGAAAGTGATTCTAAGATGTCATCATCACTGGATTCTCCCAATGATCATGACTTAAATCATTACGAACGAACCAACAAAAAGGTATCGTTTAACAATTTAGTAAGTTTACCAACATCAACTGAATCGAGTGATATTGAAGATGATGACAGTGGCCCGGTCAGTTTAACCAACACAAATTCAAGTTCTGGACCGACTATAACGATTAATAATCATAGCATTAACAACAATAGCCACAATACGGATACAGGTACGGGCACTGATGGTGTTAATAATACCAGTGTTGATAATGTTAATAGCAGTGCTAGTTCAATCAAGGGACATAATCCAGGGATAAATAAAAAATCATCATTATCAAATTTGAAGAAATATGGATTAAGAAAATTACCTAGTTACCCAATCCTGCAAACCAAGTCTACTGACAGCAATGATTCGATATCTAACTTGCCTGAATTTAATAAACGTCCATTGACGGATACTCCCGTTGTTTCATCATTTGCATCACCAGATTATACGAGTGAAGAGACTGATTTGGAGAAGGAAGATAAATCAAAGATTTCAAGATTAAAAAACATTAGCCATTTAAACTTATCCGAATTGCCTAATGAATCAAGATCGGTATCACCAACACAACAGCTTGACGAAGATGACCATAACAAAGACAACCTTAAACAGAAACCAACCAACAAACTACAACAAGACAAGCAAAAACAAAAGGAGCAACAGCCAGACGAAGAAAACAAAGAATTACAAAGTGAACCATTAAGAAAAACCGTATCGGATATCAATCAACTTGAAACTAGTAATGAATTTCAAATTCCCATCCATTTACAAGAAAAATTTAAAAAATCAGCATCATTGGAAAAGTTAAAGACTTTATTAACTAGCAAGCCAACCCACAAAAAAGCATATACTTTAAATATCCCTGGTCAAACATCATCAAAAATCTCCCCTGATGGTAGAATTGCCAATGTTGACGTGGGATCAAAATTAGTTATTGTCATGGTGGGATTACCCGCAAGAGGTAAGTCCTATATAACTAATAAATTAACCAGATATTTAAATTGGTTACAACATGATTGCAGAGTGTTCAACGTTGGAAATACCAGAAGGTTAGATAAAGAAAATAATAATGGACCAGAAGATAGACCATTACCCGATAGTCATACCCCAAATAATGAAGTCGATTCACCTAAATCCCCTAGTAGTCATAATGCCGATTTTTTCAGTCCTGATAATTATACTTATACTGCCTTAAGAGAAAAATGGGCCATGGATACCTTGGATCAATTATTAGATTATGTATTAGATGGCAATGGATCAGTAGGGATATTTGATGCCACCAACTCAACCAAATCAAGACGTACCAGAGTTTTGAAAAGAATTCAACAAAGATCAAATGGTGAATTAAAAGTATTATTTTTAGAAAGCGTGTGTACTGACCCATTAATTATTGAAAATAATATAAGATTGAAATTATCGGGACCCGATTATAAAGAAATGGATCCTGATTTAGCATTGAAAGACTTTGTTGGTAGATTGCATAATTACGAAAAAGCCTATGAGCCAATTGATGAAATCGAAGAAAAAATTCCTGGATACCAGTATGTTAAAATGATTGATGTTGGTAAAAAAGTTGTTAGTTATAATGTTCAAGGGTTTTTGGCCTCGCAAACAATCTACTTTTTATTGAATTTCAATTTGTGTGAAAGACAAATTTGGATTACTCGTCATGGTGAAAGTGTTGATAATTTGAACGGTAGAATCGGTGGCGATGCGCCATTGACTAAACGAGGATTAAAATTTTGCAAAACTTTATCGAAATTTATGAACTTCCAAAGACAAGAGTTTAGGAAAAGTCAATTAGATGCATTTTCCAATCGATTAGAATTAAAGTATTTAAAGAAAGTTGAAGAACGAAAGATTAAGAACGAGGGTAAATATGATATTGATCAAGTTGACTATGATTCGGCTGAGGAAGAAGACGGAAATGTCGATGATTCAGTAATCATCGATGAAGAAGACCCTGTTAATCAAATCCCTACTGAGCCAAACTTTTACGTTTGGACATCCATGTTAACTAGGGCGATTGAAACTGGCCAATACTTTGATGACTCCATTTATTCCATTAAACAAATGAGAATGTTGAATGAATTAGGTGGGGGTAAATTTGAAGGGTTAACATATGAAGAAATTCAATCAAGATATCCAAAAGAATACGATGCAAGAATTCATAACAAATTAACTTACAGATATCCTGGAGTTGGTGGGGAAAGTTATTTGGATGTTTTGACCAGATTAAGACCATTGATCACTGAAATTGAAAGAATTACCGATCATTTGTTAATAATTTCCCATAGAGTTGTGTTGAGAATTTTATTGGCCTACTTTTTAAATTTAGATCGATCATCAATTGGAGAATTAGATGTTCCTTTACATACGTTGTATTGTTTAGAATCAAGACCCTATGGTACAGATTATAGAATGTATGAATATGATGAAGGATTGGATTGGTTTGTTAAAGTTGAGCCTGAACATCAAAAGAATGTCAAAGAAGTTGGGGTCGTTTTCAAACAAAGGAAATATTCCGTCGTACCAACAGCTCCCCCTTCATCTCATCATCACAGTAATAGCGGCAGTATTCATACCAATGGCCCAAGATTTTCAAATAAACAAAGTTTAAGAAGAACATTATCTCAGGGGTTTCATAAGGATGACGACGACGATAGTTTAAGTACCAAAAAATTAAATGATTTAAATAAATTAAGAAAACCCCGTCAATCAGGTCATCCACAACTATCACAACCATCACAGCCATCTCCATCACTCCCAATACAACCAACCTATCCATGAAACCAATCTCATCCTAATGATTATGACATAACAAGAAAATGTATATTTATCTATACTCTTCGATAGTCTACTGACAGTCAACTGACAGTCAACTGACACTTATGGTACCAACGGCACTAAATTTACTACCATCGGTTGTTCCCCGGGTCCTCCCCAGCTGTGGTCAGAGCGCGTCATCATTCTCGTCAAAATGTCCTACACAGTTCTCAAGTTTTCTTTTTTATTCCGCATAAACACAGGTAAAGATCAGCAAGTATCATTGTCGATTTTATAACGTTGGTAGTATCAAGTATTTCAGTATATTTGGTATATGGATAATCATTGTTATTGTCATAGTTCACACCCGTTAGATACCCCGTAATCTAATAGTTTACCCTCACCGGTGCAATCGTTTGTTAGTGAATTTTTTATAAACCATACCGAGATGGATGATAAAGTGATAGATAATGATGAAGAGTTTAAAATTCCTTTAAAGCCCTCATTAAAGCAGGAGTCTAAATATGGCCACTTATCATCGCCAGATACTTCGGGTAATGCTACACCATTAACCAATACTGGCACTACAACCCCCAATGGGGCAAATTCTACTAGTATCAGTGCAAATACCAATGCCAATAATACGAGTACCAATCTGAATAATTTAACAACGGGTACAAAGTTGGATAAAGCTGTACTATCAAATTTGAATAAATCATTAAAGGCCAAGCAAAAAATTATTAATTCAAAAGAACCGCTAACCAAAAATTCCACCATCATAACCGAGATTATCAATAGATCACCACAATCAACGGCTTTCCTGATTCCAAACCCTTCAGTGGCTACAAATCCTAATACTAGTAATAATGAGTTGGAAAACATTCCTAATCTACAATTAAATGACGATAAACTGAAGAAACTGAAAAAAGCATCAAAACAAAATTCTACCAGAACGGATTTTTTTGCTGCAAAGCTCGCCAGTGCCGTTGACGATGTTGATTCTTCGGATAGTGACGAAACGTTTGTTTATGAAAATAACGTTAATAATGACTTCAGTAGTAATGGCGATGAAGCTGGCGAAACGATTGAAAATAATAAAAATACGTCTAGTAATACTGTGGGTGTAATTAATGACACTACCAGTATTAGTCCTAATAATACCCTCAGTGCTCCCAATATCATTAGTAATGATAATCATAATGATGATAGTAATAATAACACTTATAACACCGAAGTTGATGAAGTGTCTGTACATAATGAAGATAATGAACATGAAGAATTAGTTAAAACCTCCACGGCTGAAACTGTAGATACAAAACAAAGTGATGACACCGATGAAAATAACACCACCATAACAAATGATCAATTACCTAATAATACAATAATACCTAATAATAACACCTCCACGACCACCAATGAAGAAAAGGAAAAAGTCATTTCCCCACCAAAAATTAATCTTGATTTATCAAAACATGATAAAGATAAATTTAATTTAAAAAATCCATTACCCAAAAATTCTTCGAAACAGATGATTAATTTAAACTTAAATACTTCATCTAATAGTAATCAGTTTTTAGATGGATTAATTAATAAGAATTTAAGACCGAATAATCAGAGAACTTTGTCAACTCATTCATTTGAATCTGATAAAATGCCACCACTACAAAATATTCAAGGACATTCTGTTGAAAGTCAACCCACTTCACAATCTTCACAACACCAAGGTCAGGGCCAATACCAAAACCAAAGTCAAACCCAAGGTGTTATTAAACCATCAAGTAAAAGATCAGGTAGTCCTTATTCAACCAATTTATCATCTCATGGGTTCAGTTCCTATAAAGCAAGTAATATCAGTGATTCCGAATTTAATTCTACTGATGATGATTATGAACAAGAGAATCATGATGCTGATAATGTCGATATCATTAATGATGGTAATTTAGATAAATCCGAAGATGAAATTGGCGATCAATCGGAAGGTGAAGTAGTGGATGTTGATGATGTTCTGTCTCATGATTCTTATAATTCAACGAAGCATACATCAAATTCAACTATGCCACAACGTCCTAAAAAACATCACCAGAATAATAGTAATTACCCTAATTCCAACTTAAATTTAGATGCAAAACATTTAGATTCGAATCATTCAATCAATTCCAAATCCACCAAGAAAAAACCAACATCAAGTTCATCAAAACTTAGATCAACCACTTCAAAATTATTCGATAAAAAGGGTTCGCAACCGAGACGATATAGTATCATTCCTGATGATATTGATATTGAAGATTTTGACGATGAATTGATTTATTATGATAATAATATTAGATTTCCTCATGGAAATAATAATGGTAATAATAATAATAATAATAATAATAATAATAGTAATAATAATAATTTAGCTAATAGTAATACTAATAGTTTTAATTTTAGTGAAAATTCTCCATTAATTAATCAACCAAGAATTCCCCATTATAGATCACTAAATTTAAATCCTCAAAAAAGGTTAAATAAGAACAAAAGATATTTATCAACTGGTGGTGCAACCACTACTATGGGGACACCATTACACAATCCATCACATTCACCACATCCCCTTAACCAGCAACAGAGTTTACTACCTTCACAGAATCCTCAACAACAACAACTACAACAGCTGCAGCAAAACCCAAATAGTGATATTTTTCCATTTCCATACCCTGAACAGCAAAATCAAAGTCAATATTATTATGGATTTGACGAATATGACGAAGAAACAGGATCAATTAATGAACATCAATTTGACAAATTATCCCATAAAAATTCCACCAGATTTAATTTGAATCCTAATAATTTGAATAACCAAAATCACTTTTTTTTACCCAGGAAGAAACTGTTTGTAATTGATTCGAATTTCAAAGAATATAATTACAATTATATCAAAAGAACTATTTATACATTAATTAGTATATTTGGTATATTGACTATTGGATTTATCATGGGATTTGTAATTGCAACCACTAAGGATTTGACGAATGTTAATATCATTGATATTCAAAATACCGTAGTTAGCGAAGACGAATTAATTTTTAATGCTATAATTGAGGCATTGAATCCTGGTTGGTTTACCATAGGTATTGAAGAAGTCGAATTAGATATTTTTGCAAAATCTGGCTATTTACCTGACGATCCCGTAACTGAAAGTAATGGAGACAATCAAGAAATTAACCTGGAAAACTCAATTGAAACAGTATTGTTGGGGTCAATTTATAATTTTGAATCACCAATTTACTTCCAAGGTGGTTTTTTCAATAATAATTTAATTACTCAAACTGGTGAGATCAAATTAATCCAACCTGGGAAAAATTTAACCACGCTTGATAATTCAACCAAACATGATAACTCTGATAAATGGGAAATTATTTCAAAAAATCCGTTTGACTTAATTATTCGTGGGATTTTAAAATATAATTTACCAATAACGAATAATGTTAAAAGTGTAGTCGTTACCAAAACAAGTTATATAGACCCAAATTCATTAACCAGTAAACCAAAATCACAAGAGATCAAGTAATGTGTATGAGATAATAATATAATCAATAATGTCTATACGAGCTATTTTTGTAAATTAACTGTTCAGATCAGGTCTTCTTGCCCTGAATATGATTAAACAAATCATCACTGCCTGGAACTAATCTCGGGATTAGCTTGACTTTAAACCCTCTTGGTTCAAATGTAGTGCCACTTGGATTTGTATTCATCTTGAAAGGATCTATATCCATTAAATCATGTTCATTTTCAGGTTTTTTTATTTTAAATAATATTATCATTTTGGCCACAATAATATACATTTCTTTAAAAGCTAAAATATTACCTGAACACATACGAACGCCTTTGCCAAAACTAAAATGATTAATGATTTTATCATTTTTCAATTCACCATTAGGCGATAACCACCGATCAGGATTGAACACATGCGGTTGATGGAATTTATGTTCATCGTGATTTGCAGCATAAGCATTCATGAATAATGTGGTGCCTTGTGGGATTCTGATGTTCTTAAAGATAATGTCCTTGGTAGTCAATCTTGGTAAACTTAATGGCAACACGGTGAAAAATCGTAACGTTTCTTTAATCATGGCAGTAATAAAATTGCAATTCATAGTAATATGAATTTTATCCCAAATGGAAATTAAACTATCATCTTTAAAGATTTCAAAAATTTCATTAACTGCTCTTGTTTGAAATTCTTGATGATGACTTAATTGACCAAACAAATGGTTTAAGTTCAATGGAGTATTATCTAAACCTGCCGAAATCATGGTCAAACAAACACTTTGCAATTCTAAGTCGTCCAATTTTTTATAGTTATGATTATCGTATTCATTAATCAAATTTTTACTCAATTGCAAGTCACCTAAATGGTAACGATGTAATAGTTCATCCATATAAATATCCCGTTGAGTTCTAGCATCATCACTCATTTTATCGGACCAAAACCATCTTAAAATTGGGAAATAATCCGAAACATTCAGTATGGGTGATCTCAACTTGATTATTTTATTTTCAATATCAATTATGAGGTTACTTAATTGATTATCTTTATAATAAACATCTAATTTAAATCCATATGTAATCAATATGGAGGTCCTCAAGGTGAAGTATTGAAAGTATCTAAATAAATCTAAATCATGGATTCTGTAATTATAACCCAAATATGGATTTGAGCTTGGTTGGAAGTTTAATTCTCGATTCATCAAAATATGTTTTATACAATAATTAGCTTCTTCATCGATTATTTCAATTATATCGTTTAGATTTTTTTTATTTAATCGTGATGAAATGAATTGTTTACGTCTCTTATAACTTTCGCCAAATGGGGTTGTACCAACGGTAAAACCTTTAGTTGAAGACACAATTTTATGGAACGTAAACTGAATTGGCCTCGAATTCATCGATGATTTACTCCAAAGATTCTGAACATCATCAAAGTCGTTAACTACGGCCACTCTCTTATTCCCTAATCGTATCAGATAAATCGACTGGTTATATTTTTGCCTCCAATAAATGTAAGTTCTGCAAGGATTATTGAGTAGTTGAAAATAATTACCAATTATGGGGTAAGAAGGAATTTGAAAAACGGTTGCAATGGGCTTGGGGGGATTAATTAAATCTTTTATAACAATGATTATCACAGCTGTGGAAATATAAAAGACAATGGTGGTGATGGGATGGTAAGGTAAAAAGTCTTGTAACATATTTGTGGTTGCAAATTCTTATTTGCAATAGTTTTTGCAACCTAAAATAAAACTGCGAGAATTTTACAGTACTAAAGCTGCAATTACTAAAAAACATATATTAAAGAAAGTCTAACTTTTAATGTAGGTACCATTACGTCTCGAAATAAAGTCAATAAAAGTACCTACTGAGGAATATACAAGGGAACTTTTAAGGATACAGTTACGATTGACAACTATAGTTACCAGCGATTAAATTACTAACAACGTTAACCCCTTCATTACATTCAATACCCCCAGTTAAATGATTATCCACGTTAAATTTAACTTGAATACCTTGATCATCCTCACTAGCTAAACCATTAGTCATAAATCTTGCGATTAATTTTTCATCAGGATTGGATTCATTTAATGATACGATATCATTATATCTCCAAGCAATTCTATTTTTATCTTTATTGAAAGTACCAGTTGGTCTTGATGACGCTGAAGTGGACTCGACATTTGAGTTCAACGAAACCGAAACAACCAAGTTTTTCAAAACTAAGCTACTACCAAAGTTTGGGTTTAATTTTAAATTTATCATTAAACTTGCTTGGTGATTTTCAAACTTCCAAATGGAATGAATTAATATTGGGATTTGTGATAATTTTAAATTTTGATCCATGTACTTGATACCTCCTAAAGTTTTATTAATTATCGGATTAACTAAAACGTTCAATGACGAACTATCTGAACTACTATCATTTAGTTTGGTAAGAAATAATGGATTAAGTATTGTTTTGGTATTATTTGGTAAATTAACAACTAATTCATTAGGTGCTTCACTTTGCTGATCATTAGTATAATGGAATGCAATTTCTCCAATAATGCTTGCTTTAGTTAAACTATCTTGTTTAAAATTAACATTAATAATTTGGGAATTCAGTACATTTAAACCAGGTACTAATTGATTAATCAACTCTGCATGGTTGAACACATCAGTTTTATTAATTAATGAAGTACCAGTGGTTTGCGTGGTAAGCGCAGGAGGAACAAATTGTGAAGGAACCACGGAATCACGAGCCGATGGTAAAGAGTGGAAAATCTGTGACTTGACCTCTGAACGATCAGGGTGAGCTCTTCTTGCAGGAGGTGGTGCAGGAGGTGAACTATTAATAGCTTGTGATGGTGAACTCTGAACAGGAGCAGATGATGGAGTTGCATCAGATGGCAATTGATCAATATTTGGTTCAGGTAATTCTTGAGCTTTATTAATCTTTGGAGATGTAACGAATCTTGTATCATCACCGCTTTCAAAACTATAAGTTTCTTTGGTACCACTAACGGTTCTTGAGCCAGGAACTGATGAAACACCGGAGATCGAGCCAATTGAAGGAGGTTCTTCTAATCCAGGTTTACTAATACCATTATCCAATTCTTCATCATGGTGTTTGATCTCTTCTTCTTCTTTAATCGGTGGTGGAGGTACCACTGATTGAGAGTTTGCAAGTTCTGATTGCGGTGCCGGGTGAGGTAAGTCTTCATCATCAGTGCTGCTATCCTCATGGTATTTTTGTACATTAGGTGAAGATGGTAGTATTGGTAAATCTCTATTTGGATTTCTATTGAAACCACTATTAGGCTTCAATGGCTCAAAATTACTACTTAATCCACTTGGGTTTCTGGAATCACTAGCAGCGTTAGCGTTACCATTGAGGGAAATGTCTTTACTAGTCATTGAATGCGTGTCACCGTGATATGAAGGATTTGATTTAGAAACTGCACTAATTGGAACCGATGGCGGCTGTTGGAATGACGATTGATTTGGTTGCGGTGATGGTTGAGTGGTTTCTTCTTCTTTTAAATTGGTCAAATTAGTATTGGTAGTTTGATTAGAATAAATGGAATCCAAATCATTACCAGCTTTAGATGATTTCTTTTTTCTACCGAAAATTGAACCAACTCTTGATCTTAATTTTTTACGATCTTCCTTTTCTTTCTCCTTTGGATTGCTAAATAATCTGGACAGTCTTTTATCTTTCTTTTCTGTTGCTTTAGCAGACTTATTATGGGCAGAACCAACAGTTCCCGCACCGGTGGTGGTGGTGGATGAGGACCTTGTTGATGACGGATTGACTTTCAATGGTGGAGGATTGGAACTAATTAAAACTTTTAAATATTCGGCCATTTCAGCATCAATATCAAATCCGTTTAAGGAATATTTAACTGCTTCTTCGTTACCTCTAACCCCTTTACTATGTTGAGAAGCATTAAAATTGAAAATTCCAACGAGTGATTTAATAATCAATTGACGTTCATGTTTTTTAAAGTTACCAAAATTATTTAAAATAGTTAACGCTTTGGAACCCCAAGAATATTCATCGATAGTTCTAGCGGTGGCCAATTCTTGTAATTCCTGGTTATTGATTAATAATTCACTATACTTGATATCATTGTTAATTAAATCCATCAATGGTGATAAGATTTCTAACTTAATATACTTCACTAATTGATCGTTGGTTTGAGCTTGAAAATTGATGGAATTTAAAAACGTATCCCAAACTTTAACCACGGTACCGTAGTCTTTGAAAGTGTCACTATCTTGATTTAAAAATGATGTAATCTTAATACCTTGATCGTTAACTAATTTATTCAATTCATAATTTTGTTTTTGAACCAAGTTTGAATAATTTTCAAAAAATGGTATTAATCCACTATTAATCAATTCATTAGTATTTTTAACACCTTCATTCACAATGGATGAACTTTGTTCGGGGGTTTTACTGGTCAAGATGGTTGTACTAAAAGTTTCTAAATCCGACATAATGTTAATTTGGATTGTTTTATTACCGTAGTCTCCTAATTGAAATCTCACTGCGCACTGATGCTGATGTAAAATTATCAACACACTGAAGTAGTGGATGGGAGAATATTTATACCTGGGAGATCTGAAATGAGAGTAAAAGGGTAAAGACAGAAGCTGGGAGAGGAAAGGTGGAACAATATAGGTAGTTTACAGTGGAGGATCAAGGGCCGACTAAAGGGCGTCGAAAGGTGGATTAAGCGTCGATTAAAGGGCGATTAAGTGTCGATTAAAGGGCGTCTAAACGTCGATTAAACGAGTGAAGTAGAACCCAGGAGCACACGAGGAAGAACGTTGGACAGTGCTGACAGCATCCTCTATGAGTATATTTTATTAGGTTCTCGGGGTTGATAGTTCTATTGTAGCATGAGATGATGTACCACAGATAGAACACGATTCTTTCAGACCTTTGTGAAAATACCATCAACACCATATAGTGACCATCACTAAAGGCAGGAAACTGTGGTGAAGCATTATAGCATTATACACAAAATTATATCGATACCAAGGGTTAATTTCTAAGTAATCAACCCAATCCAATAGCGGTTCAAATAGGCTTGGCGCCTTTTCCTTAGCGGTAGTATAATCTCTTAAAATATGTCTGTCAATTCTACACTTGGCATACAATAAATAATTTCATATGTTGTTCGCTTTCTATATAACTATAGCAAACTGACCTACAACGGTAAAAAAAGGTATCCCGTGGTTTTCAACCGTTGGAATCAGTATATGGAGTGGTTTAGTGGTTTGGAGGAGACACTTGAAGCGATAGGATTCCATTTGGTAAGAAGAAGACGATAGCAGACATTGATTTAATCCAACAAAATTTCTATATTATGCATCCAGGTTTTCTAAATTCAAAACCGATATAATTATGGGCTAGTTGACCAGCTATCAATGTCACTTTTATGAATCCTCACCCATGCAACTAAGCCCTTCGCCAAATTAAAGTGGGGCCATGGACAATTCAGAGATAAAATTTCAAAATTGCAATCTATGATCAAATATCAACCATAATATAATAGTTGAATCATGGACAATTGAATCATGGATAATGCAATTGATGTTTGATAACAGTTGATGATTGATAACAATTGATGATTGAAAACAACGGATAATTGATAACAGTTGATAATTGTGATCAAATATCAACAATAATGTAAAAATTGAATCACGGGTAATTGAATCATGGATAATTGAGTTATGGATAATTGATAACAATTGATAGTTGATAGCACTTGATAATTGATAACAACTATACCCCATAACCACCTTTCACAGCATCACATGTTATCAACAACCCCATACGCAACTTTGATAAACGTTATGACTCAGAGTCATGCCAAATACGAATGAAATGCAGATATGATAAACTTGGAGACAAAAATCATGGAGAACAAAGGTAAAGAGGAAGGGAAGTCAGGAAGGGAGAAGAAAGCCAAGAAGTAAGGGATAGTAAACAGCAAGGTAATGATGAAAAAAACTCAAGTAATTGGTCAACGATAAAATTGTAGATCGTGATACATATGGTGCTGAATTGTGTAGTCAATGAATTAGCATAAAAAATAATATGATCATGTGAATTGCCGTTATCTTTATACCGTGTGAATTGATAAGCCTGGTTATTGTTATTAATTGTCAAAATAAAATTGATTATAAACCTAACCGTTATCGGAGTGATTCATAGTCTATTTAACGTAGCTGAATTAGAGAGATGAACCTTTTAAATCCGCGCAGTATCATCTAATGTACAAGCATATTAAACCATGGATACTACCGACAACTTTGATGAAACTATGATTATGCTCTCATTGACCGTCATAACACTACCGCTAAACCATCGTTAACATTCATAGCTTTCATTAACAAACTATTATTAGGTTATCTCACAGGCGTAATCCAATAGGAATATAACTGTAAATGGATAAATGGATTGAGACCAGATACACAATATCTAAAACCAATTATAACGGTTTAAACCCTTTAATATATACAGTATATATCGCTTATGGACGTTATACAGTTTAGTACCATTAAATACAGTTTAATACTAATGAAATACGAACTGAATTAAAACGCTGAAAAGCCGTGAAAAAAGCGTTATCGAAGGTCTTATCGCACCACCATATTCCATTGCTCAGAATTTGCTAATCCTCAGCGATAGTGAGCAGTTAGTGATGATAATAAATGCATCAACATGCTTAGATACCAATGAACCAACTATCAGTGGTTTTGCCACTCTCCCTTTATACAAACAACCTATTTTCAATAGGGATGTTAAGATTCTGGACTCTAAGAATGTCTTAGACAATCATTAGTCGTTATCGTTATCATCGCCAATGTCGTGTTGAAGTAATTTAATTGGCCAATTCCCACTGATTATCAGTATTATGCAAAACGATTATTTTGCTTGGACTACTGGAATTAGTTGTCTCTTCTATAAATATATAAATATATTTCATATTGCTTGTTATTACAATTTTTGATATTTAATATAGCTTGTTGTTATTACAATTATTCATTTCGTTTTAGTGTAATATAATATATCATATATCAGAGTAGAAAATGAGTGATTCAGGATTTACCGAAACTGGTACAGGAGGTGATGTATTCAAAGTAAATTTAAATGATCAATTCGATAAAGCTGATATGGTGTGGATCTCCACCGCTGGTATCCTTGTGTGGATTATGATTGCTGGGGTTGGGTTGTTATATAGTGGTATTTCAAGAAAGAAACACGCATTATCGCTTTTATGGGCCTCGATTATGGCCTGTTGTTTAACCACATTCCACTGGTTCTTCTGGGGTTATTCGTTGGTTTTCAGTCATGGTGGTAATGAATCAGTATTTTTAGGTACTTTAGATAATTTCTGTTTAAAGGAAGTTTTTGGTGCCCCTGCGGTAGTCAGTACCGTGCCAGATATTTTATTCTGTTTCTATCAAGGGATGTTTGCGGCAGTCACTGCCATTTTGATGGTTGGAGCCGGTTGTGAAAGAGCTAGATTAGGACCTATGATGGTTTTCTTATTTATTTGGTTAACCGTTGTTTACTGTCCAATTGCTTATTGGACCTGGGGTACTAATGGTTGGTTATTCAATTTAGGAACGTTAGATTATGCTGGAGGTGGTCCAGTTCATGAAAACTCTGGATTTGCTGCATTAGCTTATTCATTAATCTTGGGTAAAAGACATGATCCAGTTGCCACCGGTAAAGTGCCAAAATATAAACCTCATTCAGTTACCTCAATTGTCTTAGGTACGGTGCTTTTGTGGTTCGGATGGTTTGGTTTCAATGGTGGTTCTACCGGTAATGCTACCATTAGATCATGGTACGCTAACGTCAACACCAATATTGCTGCTGCCACTGGTGGATTAACTTGGATGTTTGTTGATTGGTTCAGAACCGGTGGTAAATGGTCTACCGTTGGTATTTGTTTAGGTGCACTTTCAGGGTTAGTTGCCATTACTCCAGCTGCTGGGTTTGTACCAGTTTATTTCTCAATTATATTTGGTATTGTTCCAGGTATTGTTTGTAATTTTGCCGTTGATTTAAAGGATTACTTACATATTGATGATGGTATGGATGTTTTCGCTCTCCATGGAATTGGTGGTTTCTTAGGGTCCTTATTAACTGGGTTATTTGCTGCTGATTATGTTACTGCCTCCGATGGTTCAGTTGCTGCTGATCCTTCAACAAGAATCGCTGGTGGTTGGATTAATCACCATTATAAACAATTGGGTTATCAATTAACTGGTGCAGTATCCGTTGGTGCCTACTCATTTGTTGTCACCGGTATAATTTTATTCTGTATGGATAAAATCCCACAGTTAAGAATCAGATTACACGAAGATGAAGAATTAATGGGTACGGATATGGCTCAAATTGGAGAATTTGCCTATCTTCAAGATGATGATGAAGAAGCAATGACTAACCAAGCGTACTTGATCGAACCAATTAGATCCACTGATGCAAGATTAGCCAAATTAAGAGCTACCCACACTGGTGGTGCCGATGAAGGTACCGAAGAATTAGAAGGCTCTTCACCTAAGGAAGTCAGTGATGATGATGGTAAATCAAAAGATCAATAGATAAGTTACTGTGGTTTAATTCTTTTTAAAAAATGGGTTAGAATAGGTATTTTAGGGTACTAAATTTGACATGAAGAGGCTAATATTTAATATATTGTATTTTATTTTAATCACTAGTCTTGTATTCGTTCTCTGTTTTTAAAATACTTAATCTATTATCAAAATTTAAGTATCCACTGTGGTTATCAATATTTTATCGTCGCTTCTGGGTTCAAGGACTTAAGCACCGTTTCAGAGATTAAAATACGTGTAAACGAATATAAATAAAAGTTTATCGTTTCTGTATTTTATTCGGTTATCGTTCCTGTCTTTTATTCGGTTATCGTTCCATTCTCCTAGATAATTATACCTGCATTCTCCGCTATACATCTGCATTCTCCGCTGTAGATGGAATTAATTATAAAAGGATTTGTCACTAATTAACTACATAATAGCCTCTCGTGCTGTCTAAAAGTCTTGGTTAATTTACATTCTTTAAATTTGGTTAAGATTTACATCTTCGGTCTTGGCTAACTGAACAAATGTAATGGGATTTCCGTTAGTTTGCCTCATATTTACATCTTCCACATATTTACATCTTGGATACATATTTACCTCCGTACATATTACTATTTACATATTGTAATTTATATATTTCCAATAGTATATGGTTTACATAACTGTCTGGTTAATCTTCTTGCAGTAAAAATTCCTCTAAAGAAATATTAGTTATGATGTAGAATACTTCAAACGTTAAGTCCGAAGATTGAGATCGATTGATCGCGTTTATTGACAATACAATTAAACATGCGTTTGATAATTTTTACAAACTAGTCATAAACGAAATTACATATGGCCAATGATTTCAACTATACGATAATCCATATTTGAACTTGGAAAACATTATATTTTAAAGCATCTATCCGCTAGGAAACTTAAGCGAGATATGGAAATCTAGGGACGAGAGAGGGACAATAGTTTCCTAATTGGTCTTAAATTAATTTTACCTGATTTGTCAGGGGGGTAGGAAGGGTACAAGGGTTTAACATCCCTAAATAAAGGAATCACAATACAAGCCTTGATGAACTCCACCTATGTCTAAAAGGTGAAATTCAGATAGAAATTAAGATTTCCAACACACCAGTAGCTTGTTTACAAACTACCTGTTTAAAAATCAGGCAACCTGGCCAAACTTTCACAATGTTAAAAAATAATGTACAATCTACAACCTACAACTTATAAAAAATATCCTAAAAACACTTTGAAAATAATACAAGATACTTCTTAAACCCCCATTGTAATCATGACCAACCCACTAGACCTTTAAAACCAGGCACATTTATGACAAATCTCTACTTAATTAGGTTAAATAGTTTAAGCGAAATAAAGATGAGCCAACTCAATCATCAGCAACTAGAAGTGGCTAAAATGAACAATAATCAACTTTAAGTAATGGTAAATGATGAGATCAAATAGGACAAATTCAAGGGAATTAGCAGTTGAAACATTTTAAAACCATAGGTGGAACAAGTCCCCGTCGACTACTTCGCCTGAGTCAGAGAAACAGTGAGAACTAGGGGGTCAGCACCGTGCGAAATAGCGACAGATGGAGCGAGGGATTATGAAACTGTGGGTCCAAACATAGGCATCAATGGCATGTCAGGAAATTAATGTTGGGACCATAAATAACTAGTAGATCATTGAATGACTATTATCTCGCTTAACACTAACTATCCTTTCAAAGCGTGTTTTTAATTGATACAATTAATAATAACCACTAAACAATCGTTAGGTAATAGTATAATAAAATCATAATAGAGCTAATTGAGTTATAATAATGGGAGTCGACATGAATTTAACCCTTTTAAACCCCTAAAATTCCATTCTTTTAATCTTTCCATGTAATTTAAATCGATTATTCAACCCACTCACTATTTTGGAATATTGATCAATGAAGAAATTTACTTTTAATTATTCATTGTTCCCGCTGTGAGTCTTAAACCCATGTAAAACAATAGCCTATGCTAACCATTTTTAAATCTAAAAATTCGCATTGTTTCTCAGGGTAAAAACTTAATTTCATTTAGTGAAGGTTTTTGCATTGTTGTATTGAATGGTTACTATCACTTGCATCTGTATTTTTTCCCCTTTAAAATGGATCTTATAAAAGAGGATAAATAATTTATATATAAACTATCAATATCCTCTTCTGCTTTTTTGTTTCAAGTTATTTTTTATAGTGACGTTTTTTTATATTCCGATTACTTTTTTATATTCCGATTACTTTTTATAATATCGATAGATAACAATGAGTTTCTATTTATTACCTCCTGTTAGTTATCAAACCCAACAAAAGATGAAAGCAAGAATGGATAAAGATAAGAAGAAGAAAAGGGAAAAAAGACAAAACTCCGTTCAGTCATCCTCATCACAATCAATTCATTCCGCTACTTCATCAGTTTCCAATGCCACCACCCAAAGTGCCTTTGACAAAACGTCCACATCATCGATGATTCACGAATCATTAAACTCCTCCAACCATTCCATTAGAACTCCTTCATTTAGTTCCAAATCTCCTAATATGAATTACATGGCCCCCAATAGAATCTTCAATAAACCAAATAGATCGATTGACGAATTGAGTAATGTTGATAGTGTTTCAATCTCGTCGGATTTCACTAGAGATAATGGAAGTATAAAAGAATCTTTAATAAAAAAAGACGACAAAAAAGATAAGAAAGAAAAGAATGAAAAATCTCATACATTTAATTATAATTATAATAGCGATTTGAATGAAATTATAAAATATCAATCAAAACACAGACCGTCGATTAAATCGAACAAATCAACCAATTCTTCAATTTATTCTAGAGAATCAAATAATTCTCACTTGAATCACCCCCCATCGTTTGTCAATAAAAACCACGATAATTACCAAAATCTTGAATTTAATATACCAAACTATGCTAAAGTAGATAAATATGATAATTTATCAAACTATTCCATAGCACCAGATTTATCACCTGAGGTTGAAAAATTCAATGTGGTTATAGATGATGGTGATGTTGATGATGACGTTGTTTTAAATGACGAGGACGATGAAAATAAACTAACTAGAGTTTTTTCTGATGTCGATTCGATCTTTTCAACGAAAATGGATACTCCAAAAAGGGGGTTCTTCAGAAATTAGATATACAAAAAAAAATATGATTCATGATTACGTAGACCGTACCCCTTGAAGGGATGATATTAATAGAGATGATTAATGTGTATAGTATGTAATAATATAACACTGTAGTTTGTGTCTAGTATCACAACGTGATACAACGTATTTACCAGCTAGATCTAAGATTCTTCTAAAGAGCTACTTCATGCTGAACGTTCTCCTTAATATCTGAAACTAAGATGGATAACCACGTGAGTAATAGATGAAACAAGACGTGAGTAAAAGATGAAAAGAAGCTATGAAACACCAATATAATCCAACTGTGAAACTACACCAATTTTGCAGATTCAAATGTAAAACATATCTGGAACTAAATTGTGTTCACATTTACCTTGCAACCACGAAAATGAAAAATATTGCAAAACATTGCTTTGGCCAACCCAGACTGTAAATTATAGCCATTCTGTTTTTTCCACTTTGACCTTAGGAAACTATAAACTAGCTAACCAATGCTTATATCTAAATTGAGTTAAATGCAAGGTCTTAATTCCACTTACCTAAGAAAATGTCTAGTGAACCTTTAAACGGATAACTGAAATTTCAGGTAAAATTCCTAGTAAGAAAGATTTACAGGGTCATACCTGATTAGATACAATTATTATTCTTGTCGAATTAATTCGAGTCCACCCTTCGTCGATACTTAACCATCTGGAGATCTAAGATTAGCTATTTATGAACCTAATATTCTAAACTGTTTGTCCCCTGCTGCATTCATGTGGTACAGGTTCAACCTGTGGATCTATGTACTGTCAATGGTAGAAAGATCATTGTAACTGCAACCAACCATCTGTAGTTGACAAGGTTACCAAGGTACTATTATGCGGTGGATTAGTAACATAGTGTAAGACAATTTGTTCTGTTGGTTTTGTTAGTTTGTTCGTTTTTTAGACGAGTAAATGCATTATTTTGTGTTGCCAATTTAAGCAACTGGAGACAATGCAACAAATGTCGGTTAGCTTTCCATTTCCATCGCAACATCCGGCACGACATATGGGTAACACTCCCCCACTATGGGAAGTGCATGGGGTCCATACACTTCTTATCGGGTCCCCATCCACGTGCCATCCACCTGACTCGATTATTGATTTTTTACGCGATAAGGATGACAGGGAGACAGATAATCATACCAAATTACACTACAAATTAAACATCACAAATTAAACAACAAACATGATGTCACTTACCCCCAATGAAGGATTAAGTAGAATCAAATTAGGCAGTTCACTCCATACCCTTGTTAATGCGTTCAAAAATGACGATATGTCCATCATTTATTCAACATCACATTACTTAAACACCCCCATCAAAGTCATTATCAAGAATTATGATATCGAAATGATTTTCATAGATTATAAATTGGTGATGATTGAATTGACTAATTTTTTTACCAACGGAGACGATTACTATTATAACGGTATTAATTTGAGTAATTTAAACATTAAAAATATTTACAATAAAATCTTCGGTCCCACGTATCCTGGTACAAAAGTTAATAAATACTATATTTTAAACTATCCTGGTATAAGCTTCAAAATCAACAATCAAGGTAAAGACTTGAGTGAAATGTTGAATGATGCTAAAGATTATACCTGTCAAGGGATTATTATCAATGACAAAGACTTTAAATTTGAACATAGAACTAGTAGTAAACTAAAGAATACTAATAACGATGATTTTAAAATTCAAAGTAATACAAAGTTGGGCATAATTAAATTAATCTTGGGCAGTAAAGAGTATATTTGTAAGATTGGCGTCACCAATCAACAGGATATACTTAACATTTTGGGCCCGCCACAAGATTACTTTAACAAATTTGACTCGAGATTGCTTATCCATAATACCAAAAACTTCCAAATTTACAAGTTCCATAATTATTTCAACTTGGGGTTGGATTTCTTATATGATTTGAATACGGGGATTTTGAAGAAAATTATCCTTCATTCCAATTTAATTGAAAGTGACCAATTTGGTAAGTGGAATCGATGCAATTATGAAATCTTTTTATCGTCGGAATCACCTGAATCACCTGAAACATCGGAATCAGATACTGATGGGGAGATATTAGAAGATAAAGCATTTGATCCATATGGGGTTAAAATCTCCAATAATGTTTATTTCCATCAATTAAACCAGTTTATTAACAACCCTCCAATTTTATTGAACAGGCTCGAATCAGAAATTGGCGAGTTGAAAGTTGAAAGTTTGACTGAATTCAACTGGGGGAGCTCCAGGGTTTATTGCGGTGATCGAGTTATTTGGGAAGTGGTAGGGGACTGTATTAGTTGTGTTACAATATACTGACCTGCTATTGTCGGATTCATCAAGAGTGAAACAGCGAGACAAGTTCCAGATGTTCCCATTATTTATTTCGTGAAATATATACTTCTAGCATTTTAAATACTTTTTATTTCTAGCCTTCTAACTTTTCAATTTCGTTTTTTTTTTCGTATCCTTTTAATTTTGTTTTAAATTTCTAACCTTTTTAAATTTACTTTATCATCATTATCAATTATACCAAATTGCTGGCCCTGAATTGACTCATTAACCATCGTTAAAAAATCTTGAGTGATTGGTTCCAATGATTGGCCGTTATTACTGTAACAACTTTGGCAAATTTCCCCTTCCTGTTCTTCCTCAACCCCTTGCATGTCGTCTTGATTAACTCCTTGATTATCATCTTTCTTGTTTATTTCATACCACATTGGTGAGGTGGTAGTTGTACATAATTTACAAACATGATTAGGTGACAAGTAATTTGGGATTTTATTGTTCACAACTAAATAATTGTGAATCAAGTCCAAATACCTTTCATTTGGTGGTAATAACGTTTTAGGTTTCACCAATTCTTCAATGAATAATTTTATGATTGGTATATTTTCCTTTGACGACGAAGATTTTTGACCCATTGTACGAGGATCAAATACTTCATCGTTTGTATGTTGAATACCATTGACATTATCCTTAGATTCACCATTGTCACTAGTGCATTCACAACATTTTAAAACTGGCACTGATTTGCCGGTTCTGTTGCCTATTTTTATACCTGATTCATCAATAATTTTAAATCTAATTTCACCACATGATGCATGGACTTTTTTACCACAGGTTATGCAATTCAATTTACAACCTTTATAGTTGCATATATTACAATTACCTTCCTCCACTTGTTGGTCATTTGCAACACTAAAAATTTCAAAATTATGATTAATTAAATTACCTAAGGGTTTAACCATTTTGACGATTAATTTTTCACAAACTAATCCACAAATCCAATGACACCATAATCCTGTTTCAATTATTGGTCTGATGTAGCCATTAGATTTATTACATATTATGCAGTTGTAATGTAACGAGTAAATTGGATTTATATTATTGATACATTTATCACATAACCATTGGCTCGATTTTTGACTAGCTCCAATACATGATAAATGAACCGATATCCCACATGATTCGCAACTATGAAAATCCTTATACTTATCCTTAGGGTGTTTACAAATATCACAGTTAACATCAGGGGTAATGTTTGGAGATGAACTTGTGGTATTAGTGGATGCATACTTCGAAAAATCTAATAAATAACTTAACTTATTGTTTTCACACTTTTCCTTCAATAATGTCAAGTTCAACTGCTTAGGTGTGATATAATCTTTCAGTAAAGGATTTAACAAAACTTCCAATTTTTGACGTTTAATAGCCTTTTCCTCCTCTAATTTTCGCTTATCCTTCTTAATTTTTTCTTTTTCTTTGTCCTTTTCCTTTTTAAGGTCTTTTTTAAGTTCTTTATCTTTTTCTTTATCCTTCTTGGTATCTTTTTCTCTTTCCTTTTTAATTTCGTTCTTGGGTGAAACACCTTTAGCATGTTTATTAACATAGTCAATAATATTTTCATAATCTTTTACAACCTCAGCTTCTAATTTCTTTTTACCTAATTTTTTAACCAATTTATCAACTTCTGACATATCTTGCCAAACTATGGCATACCTTCTCCATAACTTTGCACATCTGAAACACAATCCGGTAATAGAATTCTCAGGTTCGTGACCAGTTAATCTATACCATTGGATTGACTCATTAGTACTACAATATTTACAAGTTTTTTCCTTACCGATAATTTTCTTATCATCATATCCAGAATCATCATTATCATAAAATAAATTTTCAACCTCCTCATGTACAACTTTGAACTTTCTTTTCGTTCTGCCTTCAAAATTCCCCCAAATTTCTTGACCATTTGGTGTTTTCTTCCACAAGTAATAGTACCGGACAATCATCCATCTCGGCACAGTGCCCACATGTTGATAAACTGGATATAACTCACTACCATATTTTGCTACCCCTTCTTCGAATTTTTTGACATCGTCAGGTTTCAAAATAGGTTCTTTTAATTGTCTTAATGTTAATTTTGATGATTTTTCAAACGATGTTTCAATATCACCATTATTTTCAAAATAATTCTTCGTGATTGCATCCATGAAATTAGGGGAATTATACAGCAATTTTAATTTCTTAGCGATGATTTTACATTTTTCAATATACTCATCAAGTTTTTCGAAATTTGAATTAATATCTTGTTGCAAGGGTATCCATAACGGTGTTGATGTTTCATCTGTACCACGCTCCACATATCCCTTAGGACGAGGTTCTAACCAGTCAGGATAATCTTTAACATCCAAATTGTCATACTCAGCTGGTACTTTCAATCTCGTATTGGGATCATCACCAGGAGATTTATCCTTTTTCTTTTTCTTCGTGGTCGATTCAGGGTCATAGTACATTATGGGATGATCGATGAATTCTGGTATATAATTCGTCTGGTATTTGGAACCTATTCTAGTAACCGACCTTGGATATGGTGATCTGTCGTCTAAATCAAGTACGTCTTCCAATTTGGAATTCATACCTAAGTATCGCATAGTCCATTCTTCAGTTAATCTTCGTTCATTGAATGATAATGGATCATTTTTCAAAAATTCGATAGCCTGTAATTCATAACGAGGCACTGATTCCTTCGTAGTTTGCGCAATGGCAGTGGTATTTGATGAACTTGAAGCATCTTCATCCGCAGAATCGTCTTCTAGTTGCTGGACTTGAGCATTTTCAATCTCTTCAATATTGGAACTTTTGTTATCGGCTCCCAACATCAAAATTTTCTTCCTTTTCAATTCATGGATGTGTTTCTTAGTACAGGTTTCACAATGCCAACTAAATCCTCGACTGGGCTTTTTCATCAACGGTGGATCTAGACAATACATGTGGTAAAATTCTTTACATTCAGCACAGGTCACACTATCTTGATTGGAACACCACTGGCCACATATTTCACACGTACAGGAATTCGATAAGAACCCACTTATTAAGAATTTGGTAATTGTGGGCTCCGCCGTAATATACTCAAATCTTTTATGCATTGCTTTTAAAAAATTTTTACTCTTGCTTTCATTATTTGATAATTTAAGTAAATGTGACGTACTTAAAACGTCGTAAAACTTCATCATGTATCTATCATATAATTTATCAAAATAAAAATTATTGGGCAAAAGTTTAAAATCATCGAGCTTTCCAATTTCATCTTTATGGGCAACATTAATTTTACCACGGAAACTCGAAAGCGGACAAGTATCAGTATGCATCGATGCAAATAATAGTCTGGAGTCACTGGAAGATTTCAGAATATCTCGGGGTCTATAAAACCATTGAATTTGAAATTGGTAATTTTTAACGTCGTCACCAGTAACAAGTTTCTTGTCACCCTGTTGAACCGTGCCGTTTCCAAAATCGTGTTTACCTTCTCTTACTTTAAACGCCATGACTCGACCAATGTAATATGGCTCGCCAGGTGGTTCACTTACCATGTATATGAAATCACCCTTGGTTAATTTCATCTTTAATTTTGGGATATTTAAAATTTTTGAATTCAAATCAAGGGTTGCATTATTCAAGTCAAGTTTTATGGAAAAATAATCATCTTTGGTAGGTAAGGGTTGGTAATTTATACCAATCAACTCATTTTCTTTCAAATTATTGCCGTTTAAACTATCTTTATTATCTTTAGAATTGGATTCCTTACCATTTTCCTTATTGACGCTTTTACTCAATTGTTTACCATTGCTAGTATCCCCATCTGATTTTATAGGTGAATTATTCACTTCCTTCTTAACATCGTTCGTCTTGACGTCTTCAAACGATGAATAATCTATATTATCGTTATAAGACTTATTAATGGTTGCCTGTCTCCTAGGTCTCATGGGTGAAAATTTTCATGAGCACTCAATTTCAAACTATTTTATGGGTAATCGGGGTTGATACAGGGCAGTGTAAAGTTTCGTTGTTGGTGCCATTGATAGTGTATCATATCATATGATAGGGTATATGTTTTAATAGTTTTGAACAGCTGTTCAAAATGATATAACAACCAGAGAACAGCAAGAGTGTAAATTTTCGAAAAAATCTTTCTATTAATTATAATTCTACAAATCATACATCATCAAGGAACTACTTACCATGATTAGACTTAATCCCACTTAGGATTCTTTCAATATTTTCAATTTCGTTCAAATCATTGGTATTTTTTAATTTTTCAAGTAACTCATTTTTAAAACCTTCGTCGATTTTATCTTCCACAGTGAAGCTTTTCTTATTCGCCAACTCTCTTTCTTTCTGCTTAACTCTTTCAAAGTCGATTACTTCGACACTGGGTATTTGCTTAATTATCACTAATCTGTAATCTTTAATACTCAGCAACGGCGTTCCCACAGCAACAAAAACTTTTAGTTTTTTAAAACTCCAATTCTGGAAATCTTCCCACCTGACATTAGTATCAATGACACTTAGTGACTCCAACATTGGGAACGACAAACTGTTTAAGTGATGGAATTCATGGTTATTATTGATAATTAAACTACGGATGCCAATTTTTGAGGATGGACTTATTTCGATTAAACTGTTATTAGTCAAGTCTATAGCATCAAATTTATACGTAGTGGGGAACTCATCAATTATAGTCAAGTTGGAGTTACGTAGGGCCAAAGTATACTGATTTGAGGGATTTATGTAAGTATTGGACGATTCAATAATTTTTGACGTTAGTTTCATAATAATTTCTTCGCATCGCACTGTTCAGGTTTGTTGATAGTAGTCTACCGCGTTGTCTACCCTTTGAGGTAATATCGGTTGCAATAGGGAGGAACGTAGAGTATATGGTGTGGCAGTTGCTGCACTTTAGACCTTAGAGAGCCCTCCAATTGACCTCCCATACTCTTGTTTTCTAGTGTTTCTTTACATATGCTCATATCACCACAACACTAGAAAAAACTTCGCACCAAAAAATTATCACTTGAAGTACTTACTATAGTTGAAGATGATATTACAAGACAGAGACATGCCGATCATACCAGGCGAACAACTACCTGAGTCTGAAGCGCAAGAATTGAGATTGATTGTTGCCGATTTATTGAATCGTAAAAGCCCAAATTTCCCAGGATCTCAGCCCGTTTCGTTTGAACGGTACCATTTAAGAGAAAACTTGATGAAGAAAGATTATTTTGTTTGTGAAAAATCAGATGGATTAAGATGCCTATTATTCATTCTTAACCACCCTGAGCGTGGCGAAAGTGTGTTTTTGATCACAAGAGAAAACGAATATTATCTTGTGCCAAATATTCACTTCCCATTGACAAAAAACGAAGATAAAGGTAAAACTTATCATCACGGGTCGTTAATTGATGGAGAGTTGGTGTTGGAGACGAAAAATGTCAGTGAGCCATATTTGAGGTATTGCATTTTTGATGCATTGGCGATTAATGGTAAAGATATTACAAAACGTCATTTATCAACAAGATTAGGGTATATTACGGAAAATGTCATGAAACCATTTGATAATTTTAAAATTAGAAATCCTGAAATTGTCAATTCCCCCAAATTCCCCTTTAAAGTCAGTTTTAAATTGATGACTTCATCGTACCATGCGGACGATGTGTTGAGTAAAAAAGAACATTTATTCCATGAGTCCGATGGGTTGATTTTCACTTGTGCTGAAACCCCCTATGTGTTTGGTACCGATTCGACGTTGTTGAAATGGAAACCGGCAAATGAAAACTCCATTGATTATAAATTAGAATTAGTGTTCAATAAATATCAAGACCCCGATATGGACTCCAGAGATCCTGATTCAACTTATACTGATTATGATTCCAAGCCCGATTTAATCAATTTAAAAGTCTGGAAAGGTAACAGAGAGTATGAAGTTTTCACCAAAATGTATTTAAACGATCAAGATTGGCAACTGTTGAAAAATTTAAATGAACCACTTCAAGGTAGAATTGTGGAATGTAGGAAAAGATTAGATCAACCAGGGTATTGGGAAATGCTTCGATTCCGTAACGATAAAGCAAATGCCAATCATATTTCCACGGTGGAAAAAGTGTTAATGAGTATTCAAGATGGTGTTAATGAAGATGAAATCATAAAAGCTTGTGTGGAAATTTCAAAATCTTGGAAATTAAGACACTCCAAGAGGGAAGCGATCAATGGTAATTCAAATAGCAGCGGTGCAGGTCATATTGGCAATGAGCATAAGCATCTAATAAATGGACATTCTCGTGGTGCTGATGGCCCTGATGGCCCTGATGGCCCTGATGGCCCTGAAGGTCCTGAAGTAAAAAGACAAAAAACAGAAGAAACGTTTGATGAATTGCCTACTTACGAAGATAGCGATGACGAATAATTGTATATATAAAATGTATCATATTAAACTATATAAGATGGCGGATGAACATAATTTGGCGGTGTTTCAATTGTTTCTAAGTTTCGAACCACGATCACTGGTATTAGGTATTTTTTACCCAGGATCAGTACTTTCAATTTGTGGGATTTTAGTAAATTTGGCGTTTGGAAGCTCTCCAGCGTTTTAGATGTAATATATTTTAAGCTTTTTTCCTTTTCTACTCTAATGGTTAGCTTTTCCACTATATTTTTGGTGGAGGCGTCGACAACATTGGGTATTCTAACCCCTTTAATATCGATATAGCTTAAGTCATAGATTTTTAGCAAATTAACCGGCTTGGACATTTTTCTAATGTGTTTGCCAAGCTTGGCTTCAATGTCTAACCGATACTTAACATGTGGCGATGACAGGAAGTCAGGCGTAACCACTAGGTCAATGTTTTGGTTATTTGCATCACGATAACTTCTGCTGCCTATCACAGTGATACGTTGATATGCTTTTTGTTTATATAATGGTGTATATCTCGTATAATAATAATCATTGATCTCTTGAATAATGGATACGTTTAAACTACTGAAGGTACCATAAACAGTACCATTAATGTGAATATTGTCACGATAATAAAAATTATCAGGTATTTGCATGATTTTTTTCTAGAAAATTAGAATCTAGTGTTCTATAATTTGATAATGACCTACATAATTGGCTTAAACAGATATTACAGAGTATAAATAGCTAATATTAAAGTCTGACTTCTCACTGTGGTACAATACATTACTCATCACAATCCACAGGAACGAGAATTAGATTTATTTACGAGACCACTACAGCGATTTTCAGGTATAAATACAAATATGACTAATAATAAATGCAGTGATAATGAAGGTTAAGAAACAAGTGGAGTAAGGCACACATAGACAATAGAGAGCAATATACCCTAAATCTATTACAAATCCATTGTAAATCTATACAAATGTAAATCTATTACACACTATCATAAACCAACCAACTTGCTATATACAATCATAATGCGGAGGTAAAGCTATACTATCCACGTCAATGGATTTGTCGTTTAATGCACAGTCATAAAGTGGTGGATCATTGGAGCCACCAACTGCCTCGCAAATTAAGATTGGTACATTTTCAATAATTTCAAAATCCCCCGTACTACCATGAACTAAAAATTTGAGTTCATGGTAACATTCAAAGTTGTCTGAATTGTAACATGGATGCACAAATAATAGTCCATTTCTTTGTTTATAGATATTACACAACGAAATTTCAAATGACAGTGATGTGACATCGCCAACTTTAGCATTATCAGTATAAGAAATCTGGCTTGTTGAGTTACCTTCAATCACGTTGTATTTGAATTTTTGAATTAAAAATATTTCAATACTATTAATTTTGATTTCGTCAATGGAGAACTTCATTCTAGTTGGATTATTTAGAAAAATGTACCTTGGCTTCTCTAGTGTATAATTTTGATTTGAACTTGATCCTTTATATGTTACCAATTCATTACATAAGTTCTTGATCAAGTTTAATGACACCAGGCTTTCAAAGTTACCAGTAGTGGTTTCCAAAATAACGTTTAATTTATACCTACACCAAATGTTCTTGGTGGCTACCGTTTCGTAACTTAACATTTCGACAAATTCAAATGGGACAATATTCTCACCACTAGTTAATGATGTAATGTTAAAGCTTTGACTTGATTCGATTATCCTTTCATGGTTATACTTCTTATTAGTTACCTCGCCTTCAGTTTGATAAAACGTATCGGTTAGATCAGACACTAACTCTATATAAAATTTATTAATTTTGACGTTTTTTCTGCATTTTACAATTATATTACCAAAGATTAAATTAGGTTTAAATTCACAGAAAAATATATCTTTATTGACTAATGATATTGAAATGTTTAAATTTTTAAAAAGTTTCATGGCTCTTGTCGTAGTTACCCTTGCGGGATATTTATATCACTTGCATTAATAATCAAACGTTGATATCCCTTTAAAATTGATACCGGTGATACCAGATTAGGAGACATGGATGTTATGCTGCTCTGGGTTTGCTCTTTTTTTAAAAGCGATAGGGAACATGGAAGTTATGCTGTGGTGAGTTTTTTCATAGGACTGATATATGGTAGCTTGCCTCTAGCTTATATTAATAATTCAATCAATTAGATTATCGTGGCTGGTATAACTGATATCTAGGGTTTTATGATATATTTAACCGTTGCTACGTTCACGAACATTAAATGCACATGGAAATATCCCTAATCTTGGGTGCAAAAAATCTGTCACAGGCTCACCCCGGGACAATTTTCTGGTAATTGAACCCTGGACCTATTTTTGGTAATGAACTGGAGAGAGTGCTCAGCCACCTGGTGGTAATTAGCAGGTTTATATGGTAGCAATTAGCAGGTCAAGGTGTTTGTAACTGATTGAAACTAATTCAATTAATTATTTGCATTATGTTTTCGTGGGGTTAGTATAGTTATTTTCAGTTATTTTGACTAATTTTGACTAATCTTATGACGGTTAGTTTACTGCACAGTAGAATTACCTATGGATGCAAAATTTCCATTCCAGTTTAACCGTTGATTATCAATCGATGCAAGATTTCCGTACCAGTTTACTCCTTGGCTCTTATAGGTGGTTCTTCAACCTGTTGAATCATTTCAGTATAAAAAGGCTTGATAAAAACTAAGTGTTGGGGTTCTTACTATACTTTGGAGAGTATATTCGAGGTGTGTAGCATGATGGTCTATTGAATGTAAATTGTCTAAACACTATAGTCCGAGGCGCTCGACGGGTCCTTGCCAGGGACCTAACTCTGGGTTGATTGATCTGTTGGGTTTACAGAATATATCAAAACGATATATTCAATTATAATAGAATATAGAAGAATTCAATCATTATATAATATACTGGTAGTATTCAATCACTATAGGGTATATTTGTAGTATTCAATCATCTTAGGGTATATTTGTAGATTCAATCATCTTAGGGTATATTTGTAGAGTATAAGGTTTAAAATGCACCCATGAGAATCGCTTAGAAATCTTTCTCGGGATCACAGTGATGCATTACATTATCATAAGCTTTATTAGCTTGTTGATTATTATAAGGTTTACCAAGAATTTATTATCAGTATACAATAACAATTAAGGCAAATTTCGAAAATTAACAAAAATGATTGCTGAGTTGCAGCTTAAAGACATGGTATCAATGATGGGTACGATAGATGATCTATATTAATGTACATATCTATTTACCCTACTCTGTTCTTATATAACAGTCCAACCCCTGTAATCCTCACCTGAAATGGGACATGGCCTGCCTAACGTTCAAGATTAATGTTTTTACCAAATTTTGAATACAAGTCTGTTTTTAAAACGTTCAACTGTTCGTCTAAATCTTCAATTCTTGATTCGAGATGTTCAATCTTCTCCGTTAACTCAGTATTACTAACGTCGATCTTCTCCAACACTTTGGCGACTTTTAAAAAAATAAACCCATCACCAAATTTATATTGAATTTTTTCGTCTTCATCCACCAATTCCAACTCTAATGATACATCATCGATATAGTCTTTTTCGACCTTTACATTGTTTAACTCTTGGGTCACTTCGTCTTTTAAGTTGATCAACGATGAGAACTTATTTATCTTCTGTTGATCTTCCCATAAAACTTGAATTGAATTCTTTTGACCTTCTGGTAATAATTCCATTTTGTTGAGTTTTCTCTGATCTCATTCTCATTTTTCACTCAAATGTGATGATGTAGCACAAAATCAAGAATTTTTGTGACGGGGGGGACAGGTTCACCGATACTAGGGTAATAGGGCATGGGGCTCGTGTATGGTTATTAAGATTTGCTATCAAGTGTTCAATCGAGTGTTTAACATTATCAGACTATAATTTTCTCTATTTGCCTCGTAAGCACAGCTCAATTAGATGTATGACAACCATGAGAACCTCTTTGCAGTGGTGGGGAGTTAATTCCCGTCGCTAGCCATCACAGTCAACTGCCTTGATTATCCTTCGTTGCTGGCAAAATCTTTGTGGAGTGGCCGATCCACCTTACTTGAGATCAAACCGTTATTAGCTGCCGTTAACTGTTGAGTGACAGTCTGGCAACAGTTACCGTTAAATCGTGGTTATTTACAGTGCACGGAGTGGATTCTTGATCATACCTGTGGGTCGCATAATTGTAATCCTGCAACGTCTTTACCTTCTTCATGTTGTTCATAGGAAATTACATCAAAATAATCAAAACTTGCCTAGTAACTTACCTAGCAATTTCGTATGTGAATATGTATTGTACATGCTACTATTTTCCAACTGGTTAAGCATTTGTCCCAATACTAGGCTAGTTTCTGAGTCAAACAGCATTTAATAGAATTATAATTAATCCATCGTCTATATTACCCGATTAGGTTATCGCATATTAGCACCCACATATATAATGTTCCATGATCTCAGTGTTTTACCATACCTATTTATAATAAAACATACCAGTTTATAATTCAAACTACGGTTACAACATGCCAGAATCAAAGGAATACAAGTTGGTTCATATCTCTGATAAAGAAACTATTGACTACACTCGATCAAGGGGTTCAGAAAGCTGGAAAGGGGTGTTATCAGTGAAAGATTATTTATTGAGAGAGCACGTCTTATGCTCCAGTGAAATGGGTAAACGTCATATGGTGTTCATGTTGGTCAATGAAACTACTGATGAAGGATTATGTTCCTGTGAAGTCACGTTTAGGGACGGATTCCAATTGAGCAACAATACTAGTGGCAGTAATGTTTTACACCACGATACTGTGACAGGTGCAAAAAAAATTAAAATAGCATCGATTACGGCTGTTTTCACCTACCCTGAATACAGAGGCAATGGTTATGCCGGAATCATGTTTGATAAATTGATTCAACAAATGGGTAAATTAGGTGTCTCAGTGTTAATGTTGCACTCCGAAATTGGTGAATACTATGCCAAACACGGATTCAAATCCTTCCATGTACCAATATTAACCAAATCGATAACGTCAACCCCCAAAGTATTCGACAGCTTACAAAATAGTTATAGTATGGGTGATGACACCATTAAATTAATCGGATATAAAGATTTTAAACCTTTGATTGATCTTTATAATAAATACACTAACAAATCCATCATCAATTCCAACCAGGATAAAATCAGAATATCCATTGATGTTAATGAACATATTATCGATTGGTTTCATTTGCGAGCCAAGTACATTCACTACCAAACCTTTTCCCACAAGCCTGCCGTGGATTTCAGTGACATTAGCCATATCGATCAAGCGTTTAAATCGTTAAAACCTGAAAAATTCGGTATGACGTTGGAGGTTGGTGGTTCCCTAGTGGGGTATCTTATTTGGACCTACGATTGGTCTAAAGATGGGAATTACATTACGATTATAAATTTATTCACCATCCCAGGGTTTGAAATTTTTAAACCTAGATTATTGCATTACTTTGAGGATTATATAAATTTATTAAATACCACTAATTCTGATGAAGAGACGTTCAAAACGTTAAAAATATGGTCCAATGATATTTCTAATGAAGAATTTGGCGGTAAACAGATTGAAAATTCAAGTCTTGGTGCCATTAGAATGTTGGATGATGAAGATCAAGAAAAATTGCAAAATGGTGAAGTGATCTGGGAAAATAATAATAAACTTCCTTGGTACTAGGTTGGGGTTATTGTGTATATATACATACATGTTCCATTATTCTTCTTTGTATTTTTACTCTATACTTTTGTGCTGTAAAATTCTCTTGTTAGGACTCTCATCTCCACCAATTTTAATCTCAATGTTTTATCTGATCTCAATATTCTCAAGCTTAATAGTCTACGTTTTAATGCAATTAACTCAGCTAACTGATCAAACATCAATTGACAAGACCAGAGAAGCAAATTCTGAAGCATGGAAGGGTCATTTATCCCTTCCACAATACATTTTAAGAGATACCATTCTTTCAAAATCTCCCATGTCAAAAACCATGAAAGTTTATGCCCTTCACCATGAATCATCACCACGGGACTTTTTATCGTCGGTCGAAATAGTAATTCGTGACGGTTACCGCTACGACCCCGATAGAGGTGGCAGTGGTAAATCTATCAAGAAATTAATCAAAATGGGATGTATTGGTGGTGTTTTCACGCCAAAACAACATCGTGGTAAAGGATATGCTGAAACCATGATCAATGAATTGAACAAACTTTGTGATAATGAAGGTTTAGAATTTGTAGTACTTTATTCTGAAGTGGGGGAGTATTATAGTCGTTGTGGTTATGAGTCGTTTCATGTACCAGTTCGTACAAGGTTAGTCGAAGGTGAGTCAAAGTATTTTAATGACCATGTGGAAGCTGTCAAACTTGACGGCTTTGATGTTGAATTGATTGAGTATCATAATTTCAAACCAGTCATCGATTGGTACAATGACAAAGACGATGCAAAATGGATGGATGTAAATGATGGACAATCAAGAGTAACGTTTACTCCCAATGCAGACGTTATAAATTGGTTTCATTTAAGAGTCAAGTATTTTTCACATAGTTTAATTTCTCCCAACCCCATCACCAACGACGATAATTTTGACGATTTAATCGAAACATTTAAACAGATTGAGCCGAAAAAATTTGGATTAAAAGTCAGTAAAGATGGAGAAATGTTGGGTTATGTTATTTGGACTTATGAATTTAGCGTCAATCCTGTGACACTATCCTGTAATATTCTTCATATGTACAGTAAATCAGTTTCCGCCACTAGATCAGGATCTAGTTTAACGATCAAGAAATTAATGAGTGATTTAGTGGTTGATTATATGAAGTATATGAGTTCCATGGATTATTGGACAGTTGATAAAGTTAAAGTATGGTCCAGTGATGTTGGTGAAGAATTTGGCGGTGTGCAAGGTGAAAACTCTTCATTGAGTGCAGTTAGATTTAGAAATGGCGAGAAGGGGATCATTTGGGAGAATAATAATAAGTTACCTTGGTTTTAATCAATTAATATCGGCTCTTGATGCCTGATCAATGTTAAAATGTAGATAGGACATAGAAAATAGAAATACAATAGAAGAAATGAAACTATATTAACTGACATACTATAATTACTGTAATTAGTCTTGTTCAACGTTTGCTTTTCTTAGGTTGAACGAAATAAAATCTTTTAACTCTCATTTAATGACCACTGTTGTTGGAAATCTTCCACCACATCTCTTAAACTATCATCACACTTCAATCTCAAAGCAACATCATCAACCCCCCAGCTCTTTGATCGATATGTTTTGACCTGGTTACTTATATCCGTCAACAGTTTAACTAACTCGCTGTCTTGTAAGTCTTCAAATTTTGGTAATTTTGATGTTTTAGCAATAAATTCAATATCAATTTCAAACAACGTGGTAATTATGACGATTAGCTCTAGTAAATTTTGAATCCCATTACCAGGAGGTGATTTAGGAACCTCATTAGTCAAATTTTTGGATTTTGAACGTAAATGGTATTTCAACGGGTCGGTTTCAATATCTTTACACAAATCAAACATCCATGATAAATTATACTTTTCATCGGTTGGCCAAGGTATTATTAAACCATAAGGATGTTCCGATAATGCAAAAATAGATTTTTTAATTAGATTATACTTTGATGTACCACTGGGGTATTTTTTAAAAATTTCCAGTTTTAAATCTGGTTCTGGTTCAGCAAAGTTTTTAAAATTCAATGCTTCATGGGGTGAAAGATTAACCTGAAGTCCTAATTTAGATAATACCAATTTAATATTCCCCCAATGAACAAACGATTTCAAACTGGTTAGAATATCGGGATCGTTGATGATTTCTTCGCCAAAGTAATCTTTCATATACTTGATTAAATAATATCCGTAGATTTTGGTCCCTAAATGGTGGTCGGTGTGGAAGAAATTAATTTTCAGGGCAATTAGTAAATTATAACCCATGGTTAAGTGATGGGGCTTTGATCTTAACGAAAAATTAATTGAGTTTTTAACTAATTCTGGTTCAAATGTTATATTTTTGCTGTAATTTATAATATTTGACACTTCATACCATTTATTGATTTCTAGTTCTCTGGCCACGGAAATAATTGATAAGCAAAAATCAGGGTATTTTTCGAATAGCTCACGGTTGATGTTATTCAATATACTGTAACTGGAGATGATGGCAATTTTCATGGAAATTTCATCCGAAATAATCAAATGTTTATCTTCATTTTTAACTCTTTGGAATGAATTGTCAATAAATTTATATTTTCGACCGTTTTTATTGTACTCTAATTTGTTGAGGGAGTTGATGGAATTAAGAATCTGGTCCGATATGGTGACTAATGCATCACAAGAGTTCATGTCAAAAAAAATATGTCACCACTGTCCAGTTGTCAATGTAAATTAAGTCTCACGCTGATCAAATGCGATCAATCCATATGAGATTAAACGAAATGTAAACATATCTCATCGATAACATCCGTTACGTAATTTCTTACTTAATCTGCTGTTAGGTAAGTTGTTACGTAATCGGGATATGGTGTCGGAGATATATGTCTCGATGGATAAATGCAATAATGCCGACATTGTCCTTAAAATACAAAGCCTCGAAATGCTGCCAAGATTTTGGATGGCTTGAGTAAATATTGACAGGTAGTGACATTTACATCTATTTTTACATTGGCTTGACCTGGAGTTTGCGGATAGTTATATAGGGGTTTATTTAATAGGTTTATAGATGAGTTACCGTAGCATCAAAATAACTAGCTGTAGGTAGTCAAACTAGTTGTCAATATTAGAGATGTGCGAGACATGGCTGCAAAAAGTGCGTTCATTAACCGTTATTACTATCCCAATATACCTTCCTAAATCAGTGTTTCCTTTTATTACTCTTTGATTTCGTACTACGTGCATCTTAGTGCTTCTTAGTGCATCTTAAGATTCTGAAGTTCTTCTCAAGTTCTTCTCAAGTTCTTCTCAAGTTCCTATATCTCGATGCTATACTGTTGCTTCAACATTTTTATCTTCCTTCTTCTGGCATTAATAAACCAATTCGACAATTGTTGTTGATTCAATCCCGTCGACATCATTAATTGGTTTTTTTCAAAATTGTTTGGATAGGGATGATTTAAATGATCATTAAGCCATTTTAATAATATGTAGGTAGTTTCCTTAGGTAAATTATTTCTAGTTTTCCTCTTTTCATTGGATGATACTTCGTTGACGGTTATTTTGGTAGGTAATTCGATCTTTTTTTCCTGACTGAAATGATGAGTATTCTTCTGCTTATTACTGTATTGGTAATTTGAGTAGTCTAATGTTGAATCGGATGGAATTGGTGAAGTTGAAGTTGAACTAATGGATGGAATTCTCGATAAAGCATCAGTTGTTGTGTAACAATTCAACGAATTTGGTGATGAATTTGCATTATTACTGTTACTATTGTTAGTAGTATTACTATTATTACTACTATTACTATTACTGTTACTGTGACTGTTACTGTTACTGTTACTGTGACTATTACTGTGACTATTACTGTGACTACTTCTGTGACTATTACCGTTATTATTACTACTAAAAGTACTAGGGGCAAACGATGAAAGGGAAGGTAATGGCAACGTTGGTGGTATTGGGATGGAATTATATCTGTTGAAAGATGATGATAATGGCAAGGGTAATATTGAACTATTTAAAATATCACTGATTGGTGGTAAGCTTACTTTATTATTCATTGCTGATATGGTGTGTACTATTTATTTGTAGAGTAGAAAAAAAATAAGGAAATTTTAAGTTATTTATAGGAGAGGTGGAAAATTCTTGACAGTCTTCTTGACATTATTTCTTGACAGATTTTACGAATAATGGAATTTCTCTTAAATAATGCTTGACTTTTTCTTATCACTGACAGGGCGTGGTACACGCCCTGTCAAGCTAAACTATACTTCAGTTCCTATAGTGTTTCCTCCATGCCATGTGAATCTCCATAGCTGTAGTCTCTATGGCGTTGGAACTCGTGGAGGTTAGTGCTATTAACTAAACATTGCTGTAAACTGGTAAAAAAAACTCCAATTCAACCTGCCAAGCATTTTGTCATGTCGTGAAAATGTGTCAAGAATTTTCTCAGTGTCGCGCTGCGAACCTTCGATATATACTTGAGATTTAGCGATTTGCCACTATTAGTGGTTCGTTCTAGAATATCAAAAATCGTCGACAGAGAGTGTAGGGACAACTATAGATAGGTCGACTACATGAAAGAAACCACGGCCTAGGGTTGGTGCTATTATCGCCTGTAGTAGGCGATTTATCACTTGTCAAGTTGTCAATCATTTCCCCATCATAGTACCAAGAATTTTTTTTCTCAATTAATGACTCCAAATTATCTGCAATTAAAGATCAGTTTATCGTTCGTAGATTTCATTCTAGACTATTGATCAGATTACGAATTACATGCACGAGGTTGAAATTACTCTAGTTGCTTGAATTACTCTAGTTGCTTGAATCTAGGTTTCATCTACTGTAAACGTAGTTGATTAATCCTCGGCGGTGCCGTTGACGTTTACGTTGTTAAACTGTGGTAATGTTTGCTGTGTTGAAGGTTACGGTGTTGATGTTTACTGTGCCATGTATGCGTGGCCCCATGGTGGTACCACATATTCCAAGCTCTTCCAAGACCTTCCAAGCCTTATATGGTATTAAATAACTAAATTCCATGTCAGTCTAATTTACTATTGTCCTTTTCATTGCCAATTCTTGGCTCTCGTATGCCACATTGAGATTTGACATAATTTGTCGTTTTGCGTGGCGGAGGGGTCATTCCACCACTGGTGGGTGGGCCAGCCGCGCTCTCAATTGCAGCCATTCTCAGTTACTATGTTGATGCAGTAGTACCAAACATCATCAAGGTGGGTCTATAGACAAATTATCTATGTTTAACCGCAGATGAAGGAAAAAAACTGCTCACTGAAAAAATGCAAAATTAGATAAGGCTTAAGCCGTTAGGATTGTTCCATATTCTTGGCCGAAGGTTCGTGGCAGAGGAAATATAAAAGGATGCATAATTTGTCTAGATTAACCACAACAGCTTCTGATCGTTAAACAAAGACAAACAAAGACAAACAAATGGAAAGATAAATAATGGACACTGATCAAGAAAAGAAAATCGCTATCGAACAAGAACAGTCGGTGTCTTCATACGAACAAGGTGACATCACTGCTACAAAATTGAATGTTTTCAATAAACTAGGAAGCAAGCTAAAAGCTGAAACCAAGGGGATTGAATTAGTCACCGATGAGGAAAAGTTGGTGATTCTTTATGGAGTGCTGCTTCGATGTGGTTGTCAGCTAATATGGAGATCGCTACTTTTTCATTAGGTGCATTACGCATCAAGTTTTTGGATTGACATTTTGGACCAGTGTGTTAACGATTATTTTTTTCAACACGTTGGATGTTTTTTCTGTGGCATGTTTCTCTTTATTTGGTGCAAGATTAGGCTTAAGACAAATTTTATAATCGAACTTTTTAGTTGGTAATTGGGCCATGAGGATTTTTGCTTGCGTTAATGCTATTGCTTGTATTGGATGGGGGGAGGTCAATATAGCGTCATCAGCTCAGTTAATTAGTATTGCTAATAACCAAGCTTGTCCCACCTGGGCTGCTTGTGTCATTTTAGTGGTGTTGACTATTTTAGTTGCATTTTTCGGTTATCACATTATTCATCTTTATGAAAAATGGGCCTGGACACCAAGTTTAGCGATATTTTTAGCTATTATTGCCAGAATGAAATTTTCTGGCAACTTCACCGCTGGTACCATGGTGGGTGGTGAAGATACTGCTGCTGGAGTGTTAAGTTTTGGTTGTACGGTTTTTGGATTTGCTACCGGTTGGACTACATTAGCTTCAGATTACACTGTTTACCAACCAAGAAATGTTAGCGCTTGTAAAACCTTTTTCTGTGTTTATATGGGTTTAGTTATGCCATGTATTTTTGCTATGACTTTGGGCGCAGCTTGTGCCAGTGGTACTGTAACCGATGACAGATGGGCGGAATTATATCTGCTACATTCAATCGGTAGATTAGTTTATGCTGTACTAGTTGAAAATTCATTAGGCAGATTTGGGGGATTTTTATGTGCATTATTGGCATTATCGACTGTTTCCAATAACATTCCAATATGTATTCCATTGGCTTATCAACGCAAGCTATTTGGTCAGGATTAATTAAAATCCCAAGAATCGCCTGGACCGCCATTGGTAATTGTAACCTTAGCTAACTGTATCCCAGCTTACTATCATTTTGAAGATGTTGTGGAACATTTTATGAGTATGATTGTTATTAACGAAGCAATTTCATATTCGGACCATTAGCTTTACAACAAGGGTAAACAAGGGTAAGTTTAGTGCCTATGACAATGAAAATCACGAAGACCCTCTAGGAATGGTTGGTACATGGGCATTTTTATTGGGGGTTGCTGGTGCCGTAGTAGGTATGTCTCAAGTATGGTACACTGGTCCACATATTAAATTTATTTTGTAGAGTATTTAAGTAAGGTTTGTTATGAGTGGGATTATCTACAGGTATTTTCTTTTCCGGTCTATCACTTTTCTTATCTGTCGCTTATAAAATTGCAAACAGAATATATTTACAAACCACAGACATCAGAAAACAAAAGATTTCAGGGGAAGAGAAATCGCTTTGTAGTGATAACCCTAATGGTCGACACTCTTTTGATTTATCAATAACTTGTAACTTCCCTACCAGAAATGTAGATATTGTCCCAGTTCCTGATTGAGTGCTTGTACCGCTGGTATCTTTACCATTTATAATTTGCATAATTTTTATAATTTTACCAGTCCTGGAAGTGAATTGAACGATCTTGTATACTTCTAAGCTGTCTTGTGTTACCATTACGTTTTGTATATGTGATATCAATCTTTTGTATTTTAGTGATTGCAGCAGGACGCATGATGAGTAAACTTTCCCTCACTGCGTTATCAGTGACAGATCACAAACACAGAACCAGATTAAATTTTTAAAATGCTTAATCCATATGAAGATCAAGAAGTATACAGACTTGATATTATAAGCGAAAATCCTGTTTGTATATTGATGATTCAAAGTTTAAGAAATTGTATTGCTGACCATGAAGAAGAATCCGAAAATCCATCTAGAGCTGGTCAACCGATAAAGTTTTTTGAAGATCCAATACCAATTGAACGAAATAATAATTATGAATCTATAATAGATTATATCTTCTTTGAGGGAAATCACTATACATATGAAGAACTAAGTAGGTTTAGCCAAATTTTTTCAGAGATTAATTGGCATATTGATATTGCTTCAACAACGTTTGGTATTTTTAATTTTTTCATGAATTTACCATATCTTGTTTTCAATTTTGATAAGGTTATAAACCATAGTGTAGATGCAAAGGGAAGTGAGTCACATTCAGTTA